>JAXGGA010002003.1:0-133841 GCA_038373865.1 Uloborus plumipes
TTCAATCGAACTGCAGAGCTTCAACACACATACATATATGTTAAAAATAACTTACCGTAAAGTCGGGTTACTTGGACCCTAAGAGGTTACTTGAGCCCATTACAGTAAAATGATAAAATCTAGGTTTGGTACTTATTAGTTGAAGACTTGCACGTAGTTCCTCGTTTCTCCTCTAGGTAGAAGCACTCTGCAGTCTCTAATGCTAGTACCAAACCCAGATTTTATCATTTTACTGTGGGCTCAAGTAACCTCCTTGTGGGTCCAAGTAACCCGACTTTACGGTATGTAAAATCTAATGATTTACAATGTTTTTATTATTATTATTATTATTGAAAACTAAGGGTTTTAATAATTACAATACCAAAATAATAACTTTTGTTTTGAGAAATTATTCTAGTCAGCACACTAATTAGTGTAAGGAAAATTGTCTTCTGTTCCCAAACAAAATGAGGTATGGGCACTGCCAGACCTGGTTTCCCTCTGGCCCTTATCTGGAGAATCGAAAATTTTTAATAAGTATAATAGCAAAACCAATTCTTTGATAGGAATACTAACAGTTTATTATGATAACCATGTTTCATAACCAAAGCACATAAAATTGTTCGCAAGACATTAAAGAATTCAGTTATTTAAATTTATCAGAATGAAAGATGCTAGGGGTTAGATTTTTGGACAGAAAGCAGAACAAGGGGTCATTGTTTCAAGCTGTTTATATCTCAGGCTAACCTGGAAATTCAAAAAAATTACTATTTTAGCCGGGTAGTGAGAACTTGAAACAGCTTACTAGAAGAGGCTGTAAGGGGCAAGGAATAGCTCTTTAAGAGGGCCATTGATCTTCATTGGGGTCTATAATTTGACTAGGACAAGCCCAGTTGGGCCCAGAGCCTGTTGCTGGTCGTCATATTTGTATTTGAATACAAAAATTCTTCTTCATGTATTTTTAGCTAAAAATTAGTCCACTGTCTTCTGTTTCAAGCTTCAAACATGAGTGGTATTTGAATGAAATATGATCACTCAAATGCTTTATTATTAACAGATCAAAACAAAATAAAAGCGAATTTTTGTCATAGTTAGAAATATGTTCTTGCTATCATAATTTAATAATATTGTCTATGAGAAGACAAATTCTTTTGAAAAGTCTACTAATTTGATCCAGAGATTTGGATAAATGAGATTATACTATATATATTATTGTTTTTCTTCCCATTTTTATAAAAAAATATTGTATAATGAGGCAATATAAAGTTTTGTGATAAGAAGTAACTACGGCAGACCTTAAAGTAATTTTTATTTAAGCTAGTAAAGCAGTTGAAAGATGAGTAAATATTTTAATAGCCAAGGGAAACTTCTAAACAATGGTTTTAATTGGTATCTTGTCAGGTTTGTACTGCATGATTACCAATAAAAGTAAAAGGTAAATATTAATAAATAAAGCATTGGTTATGCTTTTTTCTTTTTTCTTTTTTGTTATATATTTTCTGTATAAAACTTGAAAAAATAAGCTTTGAAAGAAAAAAGAAGCACATAGAAGCTGTAAAATTATAATACTATGGATGTGAATATGGTCATTTTAATTCTCTAGCATACTATTGGATTTTCCAGAATGGTTAGAAAATGTGGAAAGATTTTGTTAGCAAAGATTTTTAGGGATTTTTTCAAATCTTTTGATGTCAAAGGCTAGTTGTTAACATATTTTCGCCCTTCAGATATGGTGAAAAACATTATTTTTGCCCCAGCACACCAAAACTTCAACTAAAGAAATATCCCTTAAAATATCAAGCATGCACACTATGCATTTACCAAATTTTCTGTGGTTAAATTTACTGTTGGAAAGTTTTAATACATAAATAGAGCTTTTTGTTTTGTTTGAAATCATGATATAAAAGTATAAAACATAAATTTGCTTCGTATAACTCACGGATAGTGCCAGAGGACTGGAAACTGGCTAACATTACACTGCTCTTCAAGAAAGGATCTAGAGGTAATGCAGGAAATTATAGACCTATGAGTCTGACTTCAATGGTTTGTAAAATTTTTGAAACTTTGATCAAAATTAAGATTATGAATTTCTTAGAAAATAATGGGCTGTTGACTAGTTTGCAGTATGGTTTCAGAAAAGGTAAATCATGCGCTATTAATTTATTACATTTCTACGACAAGGTTACCATGGTTGTAGATAACAAAAAGTGTAGCTGTTGTTTACATAGATTTTTAAAAACCTTTCGATAAGGTGCCTCATGTAGCACTACTCAGCAAATTAGCCGATATAAGAATAGGAGGTAAAATTCTAGTTTGGGTTAGAAATTGGCTGACAGGAAGGAAACAAAGAGTAGTTGTTTGGGGTAACCATTCTAAATGGGGTGAGGTTTTAAGTGGGGTTCCCCAAGGATCAGTTTTAGGTCCCCTTTTGTTTATTATTTTTATGAATGATATTTATGAAAATGTTTGTGGAAACATGAATTGCTTTGCTGATGATGTAGAATTTATGGGGGTTGTAGAAAATGACGAACAAGTAAATCAGCTGCAACATGATTTGGATCATATTACTAAATGGGCAGACAAGTGGGGTATGGCAGTTAATGTTGGGAAATGACAAATGCTGCATTTAGGTCATGTAAATAAGCATACAAGCTATTATTTATAGGGTTCAGTGAGTAGTAAGGAAGATAATGTTATGGATCTAGGTGTCTTAATAAATCAGGACTTCAAGTTTAGCCAACAGTGCAGCATAGCTAGTAACAAAGCCAATAGGATGCTTGGGTTTATTAATAGATCTATTTCAAACAAATCTCAGAAGGTTCTCTTCTACCTCTATATAGAAGTCTAGTAAGACCTCATTTGGAGTATGCTGTTCAGTTTTGGTCTCCTTATCTGAAGAAAGATATTAATTTATTGGAAAGGGTACAAAGAAGGGCTACAATTTTAGTAAACAGATTTTCTAATTTAGACAATGATTCCAGACTTAAAATGCTTAATATGTATAGTCTTGAGCAAAGGAGAACCAGAGGGGACATGATTCAGTTATTTAAATTTATTAAAATTAATGATGTTGCAGGGTTAGGTTTTTGCACGGAAAGCAGAACAAGGGGTCATTGTTTTAAGCTGTTTAAATCTCAGGCTAATCTGGAAATTCAAAAAAAAAAAATTATTATTTTAGCAGGATAGTGGGAACTTGGAACAGTTTACCAGAAGAGGCAGTAAGGAGCAATTAAGTAGATAGCTTTAAGAGGGCCATTGATCTTCATTGGGGTCTTTAATTTGACTAGGACCAGCTCAGTTGGGCCCAGAGCCTACTGCTGGTTGTCGCATTTGTATTTATATAAATTTAAGAAAAACAAATCAATGAATATTAATTTAACTTTCTCTTATATTTGTCACTTAAAAAAAAAGAATAAAAAATCATGCAATCATACCTCTTCCTCTGTTTTTGTTTTCAAAATTGCTGCTGTGCACTGGAAAGCTTTTGCAGTAATTCCAAACCGTTGGCAATTGTAAGTAAGTAGACGATCTTCATCTCTGAGAATTAAGATAATAAGCTTTTAACTAACAAAATCTTAAAAAGAAATTGACAAGAAATTTTTAATATGTATGTCATAAATTCATTTAGAAAAAATAAATAATACTTAGTAGTTCCCAAGTTTTTTATTTTGACATTGTTACAAGCAGAAATATTGCTCTTTTTTTTCTTTTTTTTGAGGTGTGAAATATATGAAAAGAATGAAGGCCAATGAAAAATTCCATTATTTTTTTTTTCTAAGGATGAAATGGAAGATGGCAGAAAAAGACGAGATGTGTACTATTTTGATTAACATTTAGCACATTTGACATTTTGTATTTTTACATTTCCATAAATACTTTTTTTCCCATTTTGCATGATGTTAAATTTCTGTTCAAAAAACAAAGCATGAAAATACGAATGGGAAATTTTTGAAGCGTACTTCCAATTTTTGATGAGGGTACTTGAGAGAATACACTTGAAGACGTTTAAAATTTGCCTAGTTATAAAATTGTTGCATCTTGAAACTTTATTGAGAAGAACATCAATCTTTTCAGCTTATCTGACAAGAAATTCTAAGAGGTCGACCATAATTGATGTAACACTTTATTTTTTAATTTTTGACCCCCTCTCCCCACCTTTGTAACCAAAAAAAGTTTGATGTTACACTTCTTGTTATTCCCCCTCTTCCCCTTATCCCTAACTCTATTTCACAAACCTCCATAAAAGCTTGATATCATTTGTGAATAGCCCATAACTGCAAAAAGGGGGATAAAAGAAACAGTAAAGTTCTTACTGAGTCCACTTTAGTTGCTGCGAGGCTGGATCATTAGATGACTTCGCAGCTGTAGCAGAATTAACTTCATTGACCATATTTTTTGGTTGGTTTTTATGTGATGCATTTGAATGTTCTGCTTCATTCGTATCTTTATCATTAGATAAACTTATCATATCTTTTAAATGGCTAAAATCTGAAGGAACACTTTTAACAGAACTAGCTGCAACCCCAGGGAATACTGTATCTTCAATGACATCACAGGGCAATTTTGAGCTGGATGGAAGATTCTCAGTTGGACAAGCTACGATAGGTTTTTGCTTTTGATTTTTCTGAGTAGGAACCTAAAAAAAAAATAAATAAAACAAAATTAACACACTGAAGCTAAAGAAGTACTTCTTTCTGAACACAAAAAATTATACTTCGTGAGATAAGTCACATCATGCTTGCAGATTCTTGCTTGTGTGTTAAATTAACTACCAATGTGCCTGTAATCTCAGCTTAAATTAGCGGATATGTCTGCAACTTGAATTATGGCTATTTTAGACTATCACTAATAGGTTTGATATTTGGATGCCATTATCAAGATATCCGTATATGCTTGTACTGCAGAATGTTAATTTCGTAGTAAAATATTTTGTTTTACAGCTTATATAGTATGTACTTGCTCACTTTAATTCTTAAATGCTGAATTCCATCTGAAACACATCAAATACCTGAGAGTCAAGTATTCTAAAAGTTTGATAGATATTGTAAAATTATCTTACAGTTCAAGTAATACATTTTATTGAGAAAAATGAGAAGGAATTCTCCAAAGGACAAAAGTAGTTAAAGTCTACATTGAGGTAAAGGCTAAAAAAGTAACCTTTTTATTTGCCACTTGAACTAGTGCTGCTATTTACAAATTAAAAACTGATTCTACAGTATGTATCAGCGCATATCTTTTTGCTTATTAGAAAAAAACAGATTTTCAATTCTGTTTTCATGCTATTTTAATAGAAAAAACTGGTTATGTGAAAAATTTTGAAAAAAAGCTATTTTTGAAAAAAATAATTATGATATATGTTAAATTGAGATACACTTTTCTACAATTTAATTGAGAAAAGTGTATTTTGCTTCTACATAATCTTCTCTTCAAAAGATCTAGTCTTTAGCACAAAAATGTGTTTAAAAAATCATCATCTCACTTTAAAGTAGCTTTTTATACAGGTAAATATCTAATTCTTAATTCTGTACCCCAGGACCAAACTAATGTAGGTCTAGAAATGGCCATTTTCCCATTTTTTCTGCACTTTATGTAGAATCTTATTCTACATAAACTCTATTCTGAGCAATAACAGCATAATTCTATGAAAAATTCCTTCACAATAATATACCAGAGTTATTATAATGCAGACTAGGACCAGCATAGCTGATCCCAGAGCCTGTAGCTGATTGTCACATTTGTATTTGTATTATAAGAGTACGAATCCCAACCTTTGTGTGATGCAAACAAATGTTTTCACTCTTTCCTGTCAAGTAGTGATAATGTAGCTTATATTAGTCAGGCTTTGAGAAACAAAATTAATGCAAAAAATTCTTCAAAGTCGATCAATTCACTTATTCAATGTATTCCAGTTGTACATTCCATAAAGTATGAGAGAAAGTCATTTTGTATGACATCACTAATTTCCCTCTAATCCTCTGCTTTAACTACATTTCTGCTAAATTGAATGACTATTAGTTCAAAGGTACCGTTAAAGGAAAAATTATTGCACATTCATACATATTATGCACAATGAAAATATCCTCAAAGGAAATTAATCCTTACTTCTTGTTTATTTTCTGAAGCAGCGGATACTTTCACAGTGTCATTAGGTACTTTGGTGCTATGCTGAGGGACATGTTCATTATGAACAGATTTTGTGCTGTGCTGGGGAGTATGTTCATTATGAACTGATTTTGTACCATGCTGAGGAATACTGTCTTTCTCAGTTTCAGAAGTAGATGTCTCAGATGGCAAATTATGATAAATTACTTGTGCTGGCTTTAGAACCTTTCCTGTCTGAATATATATACGACCATCTATGAACTGCAACAACAAAAAACATTATTAGTACTATAATAAAAATGGCACAGAAAAGCATTTAGTTTCAAATATAGATTTATAGCATATAAATATATTAAATAATCCATTCCATCCTGATTTTTTATGCTCCTCCTTAATTCGAAAAAGCCGCCTTGTTTTTTGACAGGAATCTAAAAAAGTTTATGCACTAAACAACCATATTCTTAAGAACAAAAATGTTCTTAACCTTTTGAATCCGGGCTGTTTTTTGGAAATTTTTCTTTCGACTCAGGTAATACGACAGTTGAACCACAGATTTCTTTTCCATTGAAAAGAGAAGGTATAAACTGTTATACCAGACGTATGAAACCTTGAAAAAATCCCCGGCTCCAAAGGGTTCTAGTTAAAATTTCAACCCCGTCCTCTAAAGAAAAAAGACTTATTGGTACAACATGTGTACCGCCCGGTTCCTAAAGATTAAGCAAACGGGCTAATATAGGAATAGGAGGGAAAACTTTAATCTGGGTTATAAATAGGCTTACTGGGAGAAAACAAAGAGTAGTTATTAGGGGCAATTTTACTCAGTGGACTGATGTTTTAAGTGGGGTTCCATAAGGTTCAGTTTTAGGGCCTTTGTTTTATTTTATTTTTATTAATCAAATTATTAAAAGGTTTTCTGGGAATGTTAATATTTTTGACTGTGATGCCAAAGTTATGGGGGCTGTCGGAAACAAATAGCTTCTACACGATTCAGATCAAAATCCCAGGTGGGCAGTTAAGTGGGGTATGGTATGTCGTTTAGTGTTGGAAAGTACACTATATAAGAGTTTCAGCAGATGTGCCAGATTGTTAGGTATTTTGAGACTTGATGAGCCGATTACTTCAGACTGTTGTAGTGTAAAAATGATATAGGTTTCCCACTAAACTGATAACAATTTTACAGCCACTAAAATAAAAATGAAATAAATATGAAAAACAAACTATTAGAAACAATACAGTATAATATACGAAACAATTCACTCTACCTTTATACCACATTTCATACAATGTCTGCTACGATTTAACATTTTGGTCTCTGTAGTTGAGATATGGCAATCACATGGACAGTCTTTGCCACCATATGGATCAGGAACATCTGGAATTATTATTTCCTCACAACTATCAATGCTAGAATTATCTTCATCACTATTAGGAATACGAACATCTTCAAAATCAGTCATTAAACTGAAAAAGGAGAAATTAAAAATGAAATTAAATATAAAATTTATTGACATAATGCATACACGTTTAGTTTTTTTTTTTTTTTAATTTTTTTGTTTTTGCAATACTTTTGAGACACATTAAAACTTCTTTAAGGTCAATTGAAGTAATTACGCCCACTTTAAATTTTTTTTTTGTTTGTTTTAAACTTTTTTTACGTCTTTTTATAGCTTTTATGTCTAGTTTATAGCTTTTTTATGTCTTTTGGTCAGCTTTTATGGCTTAGGGTGATTTTTAGACTCCTAAGAATGCAGGAAACATAAACCTCCTTAATTATTTACTTAATCTTTTAAAAGGGTGGTTATAATTACCCTACAAATAATCATAAAAAATGTGAATTAATGTTGGTTCTGACCTCATATGGGGAAATTTCGAATAGTCATTTCCATTTCATTTCAATCTGGACATGTTTTAATGCAGCAGTTAAGACTATAAATGCTTTGATTGTTTTCCTATTACCTCTCTTTAGCACCAGAAAAACTGAAAAATGCCATATACCCAGAAAGACTGAAGGGAGCAGAGTGGTCCCCTTTATGAATAATATGTTCAGCAATATATGTCCACTGCACGGGTCACCACAAAATAAAGCTGTAAAATTGTCCCTTCAGACAAGTGACTTGGTATAATATCAGTAGAAAATTTGTACACCAATTTTTCGATTCTTGTACCTTGAAAACGCCATGTCACATATTACTGGTTTGTGTAAATAATAAGCATCAGAAAATATGTAAAATGGAATTTTCATGGTACAAAAATGAGAAAATGTTAGACCCCTTTTCAAAACCATGGACCCCCTCATCTAAGGGAATTCTATAACCCTACACTCCTGGCACCCCCCCCCCCCTCCAATAATTTTTGAAAGTCGGTGTCCCAAATGAGAGGGGCCTCGCTGTCTTAATGCAGATAAATTGACTAATATACAGAGTGGTCCAAAGTGGGCACACCTCTTTTATTTTCAGCATTATGTTAATAATAAGTAAATGTTTTGCACAGAGTTTCTTTGAAATCTTAAGAGCTATAAACGCCAGAAGAACACCATTAATATTGTAACACAGGTGAATTCTGTGCCATGTTCTTGCAGATGTTTTGGGGAAAAACATTTCCAAATCCTCGAAAGCCAAGAAAACATCTGCAAATTACATGGCACATAATTCATCTGTATCACAACAAGGATGGTGTTCTTCCGATTTTTATAACTCTTAAAGTAACTATGTGCACCTAGTATTGAACTATTACTGACATAATGTTGAAAAATAAAAGGGGAGAGTATGCCCATTTTCAGGCCACTCTGTGCAAGATTCAGGATTTAAGTTTGTCCTGTTAGCAACAGATAATCTGCTTTTTTTTAATCTTCTGATTCCAGACCACTTTTCGGCGTATTGTAATTTTCAGTTTCCTGGTAACTTAACTTGCTTTTTAGTTTACGGCTCCTGAGTGCTCTTTACATTTCTTTCTGAGCAATGACAAATTGCTATTTATTTTCAATTTCGACCTCAGTTGCCGTGCAGTACCTTTTTCAGATTGGATTCGCAATCTGCCCCAGGATGCGTCCCAGTGCTCCACTTCCTGAGACGTCCACCCGACCTGGCTCCTTCGAATGGTGGAGCCCATGTTCTGCACACACAGATCTACTTCAATTTGTCATTGTGAAAAACAAAATTTAAATCCAAGTAGTTAAAATTCAAATCAATTTTTTTTTTCGTGCAATGACAAATTGCTATTATTTAGTTATTATTAGTTTTTTTGGAATTTACTTTTTTTAATTTGTTTAAATTTAGATTTTTTCAGAGGGATACACTTCCTTTTTTTTTTACTTTTTTTAGCTCTTATCTTCTCTACCTTTTCTAATCTTTTGCAGTTAATGCTTCTCCAAACCATTTCAGTTTTAGCCTTGTTTAAAATTCCTCAGTTGGTGGTTGTTAACTTTTTTCATTTGATTTCTTATTTGGATTTTTTCATGTGGTCATAACTAGCCCATTCTGGTAAGAAAATAGGATAGTTATGACCATGAATTTTCAGGTTCGAAAATTAAATATAAAAAGAAAATAATAATCAAAAGTAGAAAAATAGATAATGAGCTAAGTTATAAAGATATTTGCATCAACCATTAAAGTTTTCTTTTAGAAAGGACTGAACTTAAAACTGTTTTCTAAAAATTTGTATAGTCTTTTAGAATTATTTAAATATTGGTTCCATATTTTATGTTACAATTATTTAAAGGTTCCTAAAACAATATATATATATATATATATATATATATATATATATATATATATTACTGCTTTGATCCTGATGAGAGTCGACATTTACCGAAACCAGTTAAATGGTGACGTTGATCGGAGAATCTCAACATTCACATACACATTGCAAAGATATCATTGAAATACCAAATTTTTCCAGCTAATCCTCTGCAAATGTCAATATTAAAAAAAAATGGTCTTTCACAGTAACATATGTTATATAGAGCTTGATAAAGGATATTTTTCAAAATTTTTACAGGCAACAAGTTTCTTTAAAATGGCATGGGTCAGACTTATCCCCTAGTCATATGGTGACCCCAGTAAATTTTTTTATCCAGCAACAATTTCA
The DNA here is from genome assembly GCA_038373865.1 of Uloborus plumipes. NCBI lineage: Eukaryota > Metazoa > Arthropoda > Arachnida > Araneae > Uloboridae > Uloborus > Uloborus plumipes. Next base: position 10,168 of record JAXGGA010002003.1, read on the forward strand.
ACAAAGTAGGCTGCATCAATACTTGAATTTTTCATGCCAAGTAATTTTTGTTCGTAGCACTAAAATTTATTATGTATATATAAATACTAGAATTAAATCCCCTTACAGCAAACTTCACAGGATGAAACATTTTGTACATGGTAACAGGAACTTGATTAAGAAATAAATACCTTTGGGCTTAGAAAAAGAAAACAAAGCAAAATCCCAAACCAGCAAGGAAATTGCAAACATGTGTTTCATCATTACACGGCATGCCTCTTTCAATGCAAAAATTTCCAGTTTATGGATGAATCTATAAGTGCCTACAACCCCATCAAAGTAGTAATTTTTCCTAATTTCTAGGTTAGTTTGAGATTTGAACAGCTTAAAACAATGCCCCTTGACCTGCTCTCCATGCAAAAAATGTAACACATTTAAATATTTTATTTTGATAAGTTTAAAGAACTGACCCAATGCCACCTTTGAATCCCCTTTACTCAAGACTATTTGTATTAAGCATTTTAAGTCTGGAATTATTACTTAAACTAGAAAGCCTGTTTACAAACCTTGCAGCCCTCCTTTGAATCCTTTCCAATAAATTGATCGTTATCGATAAGGAGATCAAAACTGAACAAGTCTTACCGAATTTCTACATAAAAGCCTAAAGACCAGCTTATATTGGTTGAAATATATCTATTGATAAATCCAAGCAGAATATTGGCTTTGTCACTAGCTATGTTGTACTGTTGAGTAAACTTGAAGTCTTAATTCTTTCAGACACCCAGATCACTAACATTTTCCACCTCATTTATGACTGAACCCTGTAAATAATCACATGTATGCTTATTTTCATGACTTAAATGTAGCACTTGACATTTTCCAACATTAACTGCCATGTCCCAGTTATCTACCTACTAAAATGATTTAAATCCTCTTGCAGCTTATTTCCTTGTTCTTCATTTGATACCATCCTCATAACTTTGACGTCATCAGCAAAACAATTCATGTTTCCAGAAATATTTTCCACAAATAATATCCACAAATAGCATTCAAACCCATAAACAAAAGGGGCCATAAAACTGATCCTTGAGGAACCTCACTCCATTTAGAATGATTTCCTTTACAACTACTCTTAGTTCCCTTCAAGTCAGACAATTTCTAACCAAACAAAATTCTTCCTCCTATTCATATATGAACTAATTTTTTGAGTTGAGCAAGATATACTAAGCAAGTACCTTATCTAAAGCTTTTTTAAAATCAATATGAACAACACCTTTACTATTTTGCTATTTAAAGCCATGGTAACTTGTCATACAAATAATCAGTAGCATACAATTTACCTTTCCTGAAACAATACTGCAAAGAAGAAAACAGACTATTAGTCTCTAAGAAATTCATAATCTTGACTTTGATCAAACTTACGAAGATTGTACAAACCACTGAAGTAAGACTCACAAGTCTATAATTTCTTGCATTACATTTATACCCTTTCTTGAAGACTGGCATTATGTTAACTAGCTTTCAGTCCTCTGGCACTGTCCTTAAGTTTTCACAGCATTGAAAATATTTAAAACATACTAATTCCTAATCATATTTAACCAAAATTTGTGTATAAATAGTATTTGTTCCTGGAGCTTTAGTTACTTTAATTCTTTTTCAAATGAAGTAAAATGTCCTCCCTGGAAAATACAAAATCCTCAAGCTGTATAATAGTTTGTGTCTTGCTGGTGTTAACTGTTGAACTATGTTCTGAAATCCCTTTTAACTTACAAAAACTAATAATACATGTAGTATAGATCATAGAAATTATAATTTTTAAGGGACAGATCTACATATAAATATAATAGTTGAGTTTATAATTCTACTTATTATAAAGTGTTCTCCTAAGTAGGATAATTTGGGGTATGGTTAGGTTTAACTGAGAGTAGTGGGATACCGTTTCAAATTTTGTATATAGATGCCATTTTCACATTTTTATAATTTGCTGTAATCTATTTAAATTTGGCATTTATTCAATTGCTTTTCTTCCAAATGTTGTTTGGCAACTTATCAAACCTAATACAGTCGAGTCTTGATAACTCGAAGTCCCAAGGGACCAGCTAAAAGCTTCGAGTTATTGGTAGTTCAAGTTATAGCAAGTTCCCACATCCTTCTCAAGAGTTTGGGATCCAGTGGAAACTTTGAGATAAAGGAATATTCCTTTCAAAAGGCTTCGAGTTATTGAGACTCCACTGCAGACAATAGTTCATTTCCGAGAATTGTTTCAATGTTTTCCCATCCAATTGAAAAGCAATGACGGATAACCTTAGATATTATTTTTTAATTAAATGAAGAATTAGCTTTCAAATGCCATTAAGTCAATTTATTCCATTCTGGGGAATCACCAATTCAAAACCAACCACTTAACCGTTGGTTCTGGATTGGTGATCCTTCTTTATTATACACTGATGATGGGGCTTGTTTTGGATAGCCTCGAAACAGCTGTTTGCTGGGTTTTAACTGATTTTAAATGCCTTTATTCACAATGTTTCTTTTTAGTTATTTTGTAGTATTAAGTTCTTGACTGACAACAAAATTATATAATTAACAAAATCTTGACAGAAGTCATGGAAATTTTATTTTAAAATGACTTGACCAGGGTTTCCACAAAGTTCCAGAATGAAATTTCCTGAATTTTCTAAGTGGTCTTACCAAAAATTGCAGGTTATTGAATTTTTCAATTTGAATAAAAGTCTATAATACAGTTGAATTTGTTTATAACGTCCACCTATATAATGCACTTTTCCATAAACTGCACAACTTTACAGAAATAAATAAGAAACATTGTATTTGAAAAAGGCCTTCTGTTCTCCCTTGCAAACTTAATTAAATTAAATTTTGAAGCAGTTTTTCATCTTTCCATCTTATTTCAAAGCGTTTAAATAACAATTAGTCTTCACAGTAATATAAATAAAAAGTACCAGGTCGCCCTAGAAAATGCAGCCGTAATGCAAACCACGAAGTAAGCAAAAGTTCAGAATATTCCACCTCAGTAAAGCTACTCTAGCTTTTATAAATTTTTCCAGCAATATTTAAGATGTTGTTTCGGCTGATAGCTTTTCATTTATTCATTTATATTCTGCTTTATGTTTTAAATTTTTTCAGCAATATTTAAGATGTTGTTTCGGCTGATAGTTTTTCATTTATTCATTTATATTTTGCTTTATGTTTTCTATTGGAGTAACCATTCATGGACAGAATGAAGGCCTAATATTAGTGTTATGGTTGAACAAAAACATTTAGGGGTGTGCAGCTTTTATAGGGTAAAAACCACGGTAAATAGATGTTTATTATTATTATTATTTGGGGAAAAAAAAGGTTTAAAACCAAGTTATATTCAATTTGCAGTATTAAATTAAAACTAAAAAAAAAAAAAAGAATTAAATTCAGAGAACGGTTTTTCCTTGCAACTACAGCACTGCCTAAGGTAGGCATTCTATTAAAAACATAAGAGATATATATTATGAAATTTGTTAATTTTCTGTCATTTATTGAAAACCTTAGAAATAATCCACAAACTCAAGGTATGAAATTTCAATTTAACATTCGATTAAAAAGTCATTTGGTTAAGAGTAGAGTAAAGGTATGTTGTTAAGCAAAGAGATCTCCCTCTTTTTATAAACATAATCATTAATGTATAGCGGAAAACAGCCTTCTTTGCATTTTTGCATTTAGTAAAAGAATTTTTCTCTCATTAAACTTTTAAACAATAAAGTGAATTGAAGGTTAGAGCCAAATTTGTAGATAGTAAACATAAAATTACAAAAGAAAAAAAGTAAAATTTTTGAAAAATTAAAAGTCGCAATAAATTACAGTATTATAAAATAAAGTAATGTGTATGGAGCTGCCAATAAAACTAATCCTAGTATTTTCAGAAAAGGCAATTAAAATTTTCTTTAAGAGTCCTAGTTAAATTTATAGCATTAAGTTTGTACTAAACATTTTTGTACATACTTAAAACAATAAAAAGTTGACACTGGTTTTTTTAGTTATTTATTAAATTTTTGGCTATATTTACAATGTTTACCATGGAAAATAACATAATATTTACAAGTATTTACATTTTAAATAAAATTGCACGAACTTTAATTCACTGACTTTTGAATTACACTTGCTCAATAATTTACAATGGAAAGCCCTGTACCTGAGAGTTAGACTAACGTGTACATTTTTAAAACTTTTCAGGAGAGCCCAAAAACCTTCGTCTGATGCATACAAAGGATGGGACTCATGCTCTTTTAACCCATTAATGCCTGGCATTTATTTTTCCAAGGATATTTTGTATACTGGTTACAAACAGTGTTTAATGGACAGAAAAAGTAATAGAAAAAATATTATGTAAAAAATAAATTTTTCATTAAGGATAGAAAAAACGTCCCTTAAAAGTTACGATAGACCCCAGAGGGTACATACTTATTTTACTAAAAATTTTTTCTGCCTAAGATATAATATTTAAAAAAACATTTCATAAGAAGAAATAAAATAAGCAATTAACACAAACTGGGAAGCTGGGAATAACTTTGAAAACTTAGCTTTTTTTCCGGAGATTGTGAACAATGTCATTTTTGATAAAGATCATATTAAAAATGCTACAGAACACACTTTACAATGGTTAGGTACTGCAATCTGATAATAAAGAATTGAAACAATACCAAGGTACAATTGAACACTATTATTTGGTTGAAATGTTCATTTTGGGAAAATTCAGACCCTTTTTTGAACCGTCCCTAAAAAGGACGCTAGGCATTAATGGGTTAATGTTGCTAAACAATTGCAAAGAATTTTCTTTTACAGAATAACATTCTCATGGGTTGATGCGGAATAAGATTCTACATGCAATGCAGTAATAAAGAAAAAATCGCCGTTTTTCGATTTAAGTTAGTCTGGCTCTGAGGTACAGAGTTTAAGTTGTAACATGTATACATACTATTCAGGAGGAGGTGTGTCTGGTAGAAGACTTGATAATTCTTCCATAAGATGACTTTGATTTCTCAATAAAGATTGCAGGGCATTTATAACTTCCGCTGAAGTAATGCCTTTCTGAAGCCTTAACTGTGCAAATACTCTTAAGATTCGCACAAGATGTTGAGGCTGGTTGCTAAAGTGAATCTGAAAATAATTAGTAAAGTTTTTAAAACTGTGCATCAGGAATACAACAAATGTTAGATTTATTAAAACTAGTGAACTGTTAAATTAAAGAAAAATACAAGGTATAATTGATTACACTATCAAAATGCCTATTTAGAATTGAATGAACAGAAAAAGGAAGTTACCTCAACTTTTCTTAAGAATTCTCGTATTTTGCGTAGCATAGTAAATTCCTTATACTTTCCACAAACTTTAGCTTGCTCAGGACTCAAAAATGCAATAAAATCATCAGCCAGACCAGGATAGTTTTTGAGAATGTCTTGTAATTCAAAATACAACTGTATTCAAATAAAATAATTCCAATTATTATAATTTTTTAATTAATTCTGAATTACATGAATTGTAAAAAGAAATAGAAGAAAATATAATATAATGATTATGAAGAGTCACTAAAGCCAGAAAAGTGCCTATGCAGCCCACCACAGCAACGGAAGTGGCACAGCTCAAAAGATTTGAAACAATTAACTTATTACTGATTTAAAATCTATATTACATGCTCTTTCTTGCACGAAACTAGCATAAAGTTAATGTACATACATAGTGTGGTGGGTTTGGGGTCAAAATGTCGCGGGCCAAAATGTCGCGGCAAAAATGTCGCCGAGCCAAAATGTCGCGGGCTAAAATGTCGCGGGCCAAAATGTCGCCGGTCCAAAATGTCGCCGAGCCAAAATGTCGCGGGCTAAAATGTCGCGGGCCAAAATGTCGCCGATCCGAAATGTCGCGGGCTAAAATGTCGCGGGCCAAAATGTCGCCGGTCCAAAATATCGTCTGCCTAAAATGTCGCGGGCCAAAATGTCGCCGGGCCAGAATGTCGCCGGTCAAAAATGTCGCCAGGCCAAAATGTCGCCGGTCAAAAACGTCGCCAGGCCAAAATGTCGCCGGTCAAAAATGTCGCCGGGACAAAATGTCGCCAGTCAAAAATGTCGCCGGGCCAGAATGTCGCCGGTCCAAAATGTCGCCAGTCCAAAATGTCGCCGGGCCAAAATGTCGCCGGTCAAAAAGGTCGCCGGGCCAAAATGTCGCCGGTCCAAAATAACGCCGGTCCGAAAGGCCGCCGGTCCAAAATGTTTCCAGTCCAAAATATAGCCGTTCCTAAATGACACTAAGTGCATAGTACACATTTAATGTTTCCAGCAATTCACAAATTCAATGCAGCTTAATTATGTAGCTCAATTTTACTAATAAGCTTATCACGATATGATAAATACACCTGTTTAGTAACTTTTTTTAAACGTAACAGTTTATAAAATTAGCTTAATTAATTAACAAAAATGTAACTAAATTGATTTCTTCTAACGCTTAAATTATTTAAGTACCAAAATAATGCCATAGTTTATTCAGGGCTGTACTAGGGCCCAGGGACGCTAAATTTCTTCCTTTTTAACACACTTTTATTAGTTTCACATGTGGGTTTGTTTGTTTTTTGTTTGTTTGTTTGTAGGTATGTAACTCTGACAAGGGGACCTTACAGGTTGTCACTCACCGATTTTGATGAGTTTTATATATTATGTAGAGGGACCCAACCTAAGTATTTTAGCAAAAGGATATGCTCCAATGCGCCTTAGTTTCCGAGATATAACGACGATCCAAAGTTCAGCTCGAAGTTATTATAGAGGTACGGTTGAGCAGTGGTCACAACAGCGGCCGTAGCCCAGTGAGCAAGGTCCCCCACTTCGACCGCTGGAGGTCTGGGGATCGAGTCCCGTGACGTATTTTTTTTTCTTTAATATCGAAAAAAATTCGATAGTTAATGGAAAATCGTTTAATTATTCATTTTTATTTTATTTATTTATTCATTTAGAAAATAATTTTTTTTTTCAATTTTTAATATTGTTAATTCACGGGACTCGATCCCCAGACCTCCAGCGGTCGGAGTGGGGGACCTTGCTCACTGGGCTACGGCCGCTGTTGTGCCCACTGCTCAACCGTACCTCTCTAACAACTTCGAGCTGAACTTTGGATCGTTATATCTCAAAAACTAAGGCGCATTGAGGAATATATTTTTGCTAAAATACTTAGGGTGTGTCCCTCTACATAATATATAAAACTCATCAAAATCGGTGAGTGATAACCTGTAAGGTCCCCTTGTGAGTCAAAGATAAAATTCACGTTCTTTACAAACGTAAAAGTAATATGTTAAAAACCATTATTATTACTAAAGGCTAAACTATATTGCATGTTGATGCATAATAAGTGCATTCGCCATTAGTTCTGAGTAGGGCATCGATCGTCCACAAAATGCATATTATAAGTGCAAGTAAACTTAGCGGATATTCAACAGTTTTCAAAATCTTCTTTTGAATTTGATTTACTCTAAAAGCGTATTTTTTAGTTTTTTTTAAAGTATATTTAGGATTATTTCTTTTTTTCACACTAAGAAATTAAACAAATAAATTTGCTGTAAAGGCTTTTTTTTTGCCTTTTGCAAAAACGGAATACCGTTTAATCACCGCGTAGCCGGTTATTTTCTTCTAGAACATTTTCTTTAAGAGTTATTGGGGACGTTTGAAATCAAATTAGTTCATGTAATTATTGCTTTCTTTGTAACAACTAAGTGGTGGAAGGGGAGGTGAAATTTCAAGAGAAAAAATGGTATTATATTCAACTCCACATTTAAATACTGATTGTAACGAAGGTACAGTACTATGTCTGAGCTGATTAACGCCAGAAATGAATAAGCATCTCTACCTTTAAGATTCTTCTACAAACAAAATTTTGTCTGAATACTTGCATTACTTCTTGATATACATCACTCACAAATAATGAAAAATAAAAAGTTCAATTGCTCTGCTTCCTCGATGATGTGGCGTATCTTCTGAAGGCTTCTTATGGGCCAATTTTTATTTGATTTCGTCTGAACTTTCTTCAGACATAGTAATCACGCTATGCTGAAAACGTTCCATTACATTCTTGCATGTAAAAACTTGGAAGAACTAGCGGCAAAAACCAATCAGCACTGAACCACATATTCGTTGGTATATGTATGTACCGAATTTCATTCCAATTTACGCAGTAAGTTTTGTGGTAGAGTCGCCCCAAAAAAATAAACGATAAAATTGAATTCAGCACACATCAGAACGTGTAAATTCTTCCAAATTGACAATTTTTCACTGATCCAATACTTTCTTTTACACATTTTATGAAGAAGAAAATAAAAACACCTCTATCACTTAAATTATATAGACTTGCTTTCGATCATGTAAGAAATTTTAACAAAAACAAATGTCAAACATTGTATATCTGTCTTATTCATTTCACATTTCTTCAACTTCTTTTTTAACACATAAATTTTCCTTTCGATATCAATTAAACTTGGCTTGAGCTGCTAATCTATTCGTTTTTAAGTTGGTAGATAGCGAGTCACGGTGAAATAAGCTATTGTAAATAAATAACGGACGCTTGTTTGATAACTATTTGTTTCTTGGAAAACGCTCGAAACGGTTACAAGCCGAAAGGGTAATTTTTTTTTAGTATTTTTCAAAAATTTTAGTCCATTCTATCATTAACGCACACGTTCATCAACAACAATTAGCAATCTTTTGCTAATTTGGTGTAAAATAGCCTTTTCATATAATTTAATTTTTGGTACTATCAATGTCGGATCTTCTACATTTTTGTCTGACGACATTTGAACTGGCGACATTTTTGCCCGCGACATTTTTGACCGGCGACATTTTGGACACGCGACACTTTGGACACGCGACAATTTTGACCGACGACATTTTGAACACGCGACATTTTGGACACGCGACATTTTGCACACGCGACATTTTTGACCGGCGACATTTTGGACACGCGACATTTCGGACACGCGACATTTTGGCCCACGACATTTTGGACCTTCGACATTTTTGCTCGCGACATTTTGGACCGCGACATTTTGGACCGGCGACATTTTGACCAGCGACATTTTAGACCGCGACATTTTGGCCCGGCGACATTTTGACCAGCGACATTTTAGACCGCGACATTTTGGCCCGGCGACATTTTGGACCGGCGACATTTTGACCCGCGACATTTTGGCCCGCGACATTTTTTCCCAGCGACATTTTGGCCGCGACATTTTGGCCCACGACATTTCGGCCGCGACATTTTGGGCGTATACCAGTGTGGTGACACAAACAATAAAACCAATAGTGACACATCATAAAATTTTCAAAATTTCGAAGAAAATTTTGAACTTCAATGCATACAAGACAGTTAACTTTGAATTGTATATGTTCAAAGTAGAGTAACTTACTTCAAAGTAAAATTATTAATCTAGTAAATTTAAAACTGAGGGTTAATTGAGCACTTCTGTACATCATGTGCATGAGGGACATTGAGAAGCATCCCCCTCAAAAAAAAGCCAACAATAGAAAAATTTACTTTGTGAACCGCACATAATTAATTCACAAGTAAGTTACTTCAAAGTAAAATTTCTATACTAATAAAGAAAGCAAAAGGAAAAGATTTATTTATATATTACATTCAGAATTTTACAAATCATGCAAGTGCCAGCAATTTTGCAAAAAAAAAAAAAAAAACCTTGATCCTTCCTTTTTTTTAATCTTAAGGCCTGTTTTCAATTTAAATGTTTAAAAAAGCTCACATTTGGCATCATATCGTATAATTTGTGCTTTTGACCTATTTTAGGGGTTTGATTTCCCGTTATTATCTGACAGATTTCTTCTTTTTTTTGCTTCAAAAAAGATGCTTATAGGGTGTTTCTGAAATGAACAATGCAATCATTATTCATTAGTTATTCATATGATTAACATTCATAAAAGGTAACCAGTTTACTTGAAACCTATTCAATGTTTTTAATGCAACTTCTGAGACATGTTTGCTTAACATAAATTCTAGGTTTACACTAATCAACAAAGCATTATGAAAAGGTACAGCAAAGAATTATATCATACCTTAACAGGAGATTTAGCACTGTGTTGATACTTGCAAAGAGCTTTTAAAAATGTTTCACAAGTTTCGGGATCAGCTTTAAGAGCTTCAGTCACTCTTAAAAGATATGAATTAGCAAAAAGAGCTTCTCTTTCTTCTCTCTATAATAAAATTAGTAAGTCAGTATCAAAAGAGTTTGACTCATTAATTATAAAAGAAAACACAAATAAATGAAAACTTTAAAAACTTTATTTTCTAAACTGAGAGTAACACTTATTCTTTACAGTAGCACAAGAAAGTTTCCTAATTGTTAAATTGGTATGAATCATATAAATGAGATATTGACCAACTGCATTTTTAAACTGTTGTACATTTATTTAGAACTCTGGCACTGATTCATGATGGATCAACCAGGACCATGAAAAGAATGGGACCATAAAAAGATCAACAGTTACAGCAAATATGGGATACATTTTGAAATTTTTGTTAAAAGTTGCTTTAAAATTGTTTTATTGCCAATTGTATGGGGACAGTAGAGTAGTATAGTATCTCATTTTGAAGGCAATTACATGCTTATTAATTTAATATGTGACGTGAATCCTTTTTGGAAAAAAAAATTGAAATTTAAACTAAATTTTGAAATAAAAAAAATGCACATCGCTAACTTAATTCAAGCAAAATATACATTTAAATTTTGTAGATTTCGCGAAAAAATGTTTAAAGAATATTATTTTCTTCATAATGGACGTATGTCGTAAAATACATCCGTTACCAAACCAAAAAAAAACATCATATAGTTTCTGGTAATTTTCAAAATGCAGACCTGCCAACCTTATGAAAAGAAAAAACAGAAGAGCTGGCCAAAGCTTCAAGGGTGAAAAATGGAGATTTTAAACAATACTTTAATGAACAAAAAACTTATCAAGTATTTCCAATTTAAAGTAGGGTAATGTAATATCATATATTAATTGGTCACCATTCCAGGATAGTTCTTTAAAGATTCTTTAACTATGTACAGAAAAGTGTTTACGTAGGTGTGATTTTTGTTTTTCAATATATTATCCATCGAGTATAAATTGAGTGCAATATTTCTGGGGGAAAAAATAGGCCTGAAAAAGATGGTTTGCTTGCTAGCAAGCTTCAGTATTGACAGTTCATTGTTGTGTTAGTACAATTACATTAAAAAATAATAATAATATGCATTAATTATTTACAGGGGTGGAAAATCCAAAATCAATTTTTGGAGCAGTTTGGGAGCAGGTTAAATTAAATTTTGGAGCAGTAATTTGATGTTTTAAAAGGTTAATATCCACTGTTGAAAATTATTTCTTACAAATGCAATAACACACATACACATATCTACTTCAGAAACTTTTCATAATTTAAGAAATTGGAATAAAATTTGAAAAAAAAAAAAATTATCTACAGGGGGTTAACATAAATCTCATCCATGCAAATGTTTCTGAATCTTATGGAAATCCAAAGTTAGTAAGTTATATTTTATTGTTATTAGAATGAAGTTATTTTTCAGAAAAAAAAAAGATACTTTAGATGAATTTATAAAGTGAAACAAAATAATAATAGTTGAATTTTAAATGTAACTATTTTACAGAAATAGAGCCCTTGATAACTTTCATGCAATGAAACAAGGATCTAACACATATTGAATTTGGAATCTTTACACGCTGGTTTTGTTCAGCAATTAATGTTTTTTACTAAAATGGAGTTGCCTCCCTGTATTCAGAAGACATTAAAGATTTTCATTAGGTTTAATACTGTGAATAGTGTTTTTTCACATTCTAGGCAGCAAAACTGACTGGTCAGAAAGACTAACAAAGGTAAAAACTAATTTTTAATGTATTTTTCTAAAAACACATAACATTAAGAATTTACATACATCCATAAGGATGTATATCAAAAAAACATGTTGGAGTACTCATTTTATACTCCAATATGAATTTTTCTAAGGTTTAACAGAAAATATTTTCGAGCTTACCTTGGGATCATTTTCAATCAAATTTGGCTGCAAAAGAGCTAACGAAGATTCCAAATCCCTCTGCAACCGGTTTCTCTTCTTATTCGTTGATTGCTGCTTCTTACAGATTGTAGTACTGGCAGCCATCAAAGCGACTAAGTCTTGCTCATCATCGATGGCTTCTTCATCAACTTCATCAGATATTTCCGCTTCAATAGGAGTATCAACTTCATTTGATTTTGAAACAGAAGAAGACACTGAAGTATTCAGTTCATTCGCAGCAGCACGGGACTTTGTTAGAGTAGCTGATCTGCTTGAAAATGATTTCTTCCCAGTAGAACACTCTAAATTTGGTTCTTTATTAGATAATTTATTAAATTGTTTCATTTCTGTTTTAACAGCGGATGGAGTGGATGTAGATGGAACAAACTTCGTGTCCTTGGGAAGTTCCTCTTTTAGATCTTCAGCAACTGGTTTGGGCTTGATTGGAAGAGGTTTGATATTTTGTTTCTTGACAAAAGTTGTGGAGTTCCTTTTACGAGGGGAGGCAGAATTGAATGGCGCCATAGGAACAGAACGTCTTTGCTGTGAATATTTCTTTAAAATAGGAGAAATCTGCTTTAAGGGAGAAAAGTGCAGACCGCGGGGCAATATTGGGCAATATTTTCTTTTACTAGGAGGAGGTGTATCAAAAGTTGGAGAGGTTAGTGAATTTTTTTCTGCAGCAGGAGCAATTGGTGTCACTGTCGTACAAAAAGGTTTCTGAAAATATATTTAAAATATACATATAATTAATAATATTAGACATATAATTAATAATATTTAAATGATATAATCCTTTTATCAACAAATTATTTCAGCAAAGAAAAATGAATAATGAGTATTAGTGAAGAGAAATGAATATGAGCAATTATATATAAATCCATACGGTACCTACGAGCAAGAAAAACCAATGTCAGATTTTGACCAAATTTAGTTTTTGATAGCATACAGAAAACTCCCGATTATCTGCGGCCAAACAATCTACCGTTTAGATTATTTGTAAGTCTCTCACTTTTGTTTTTCTTTTTTCAGTGATGATTTACTGAATGCAGAACACTGCACCCGTTGTAAAATCAGAGCTTACATTGATTTTAAAATCAGTCACAAAGCAGCTTTCACTCATTTTAACAGACTTATTAAATTGTTTGAGGTGCAAGATATAACATTGCTTTGTGTCAGTCTACTAGAAAAAAAAAAAAAAAAAAAACTTCAATCACTAATTAAGAAACCCTTTAAAATGAAAAAATAAAAGCAAATAACCAACTTTTTGAACAAATTTTAAGGTATATTAAGGTACTGATATTTCAGGCTATTTTTTTTTAATGTATTAGTGTGTTAATTTTCATTTTTGTCCTTTAAAGATATTTTTTACCTTCAATGTTATAGCTTTTATCAAACAACATTTTTCAACATTTTGAACTGAAATGATTCACATTTTTTTTGTTGGAGTTATTTTCAGTGGAGACTATTTTGCTAAGTATAATTATGATGAAATAGGAGCTGTATAAGAGGTAAATTTCGTATTTTTTTTTTTTTTTTGCCTCAATTTTTTTTTATTTGGTCAGACCCTTGGTTTATTTTGCCATAGACGTAGCACATACTATCCGTATAGACATCTTAAATAGCGCATTCATTTGTCAGCAACCTGAAGAATCATCATTGCTCAGCTCAAGCCAGTCACTTGTGAGAAGTGTTTGATTGTGTACAGAATTGTTGAAGTGTGATTTTGAATCAGCATCACTTCACTTCTGAATATGACAGAATTATTACACACTTACTAGCATGTAGTAGGCAGAAAGAATGAACATATTATGAGTTTCAAAAATAGTTTGTGACAATTTATAACTGATAAAACCACGTTATTCGAATCATTTGCTTTTCCTTAGTACCTTTTCCTACAAGTTCCAAAGTCCAATCGCTCTTTTCTATGTGTCTTTTGTATTATTCGACTACATATTTTAAAATTAATATATTATTATATAAAGAAATGAGCATGTATCATTTCAAGTAAGAGAGTAACATTTTCTATTGCTACAAGTTTTGAACTTAATGAAAAGAACAGTTGACCATGAATGAGTATAGCAAACATTCATTTTCTCGTTAAATGCTTCTCAATAATTACAGCTCTCTATTTCACACGTACTTCGCCTTTTACATAGTTGATTTTCTTTCTGACTATGATATAAATAACATAGGAACAATATTGATTTAGTCAAAATTATATATTTTACTATACCATCCATGCAGGTAGAACTTCAGGAGGTAAATCTTTTGGAGCTTTAACCTTCTCAGGATCAAACATTCTGATGATTCTTGGAAAAGTAGGAGCTACTTTATACACGTGATAAAACTAGATAGTGGGAAATTAACAGAGAAACATAAAAAAGACTTTACTGAGGTTTGTTGCATGATTATCAAACATGAACTACAATACACTGATAAATGAAACATTGTCCATTTTGTTTACTTGCACTGAAATGTCAGATGGAATTTTTGTTACTCTGGAAAATGTTCACTCAATTTTCATAGCAGATCTGTATTAAAACAATGTTAGATTTACCAATGCATGAATTCAACACAAAAGGAGATGATTTCCTTCAATAAGCTTTAAGATTTAAAAATTAATTTATTTACCCAATATTATTTCAACTAAAGGTCAGAAACAATCTGATTAACACTCTCCAGATGCTAAACTGCTTTAGAAATTTTACACAAAATTTTGTAGAAATATGTAAATAACAATTAGTATCAAATAATTCATCTATCAAAAAAATAATGGCAATACACGACACTGCATTAAACCTTAAATAATCTGTGCTACTGGGCATTTTAGGATAGTCACATATTCAGGGTTTGTACAGACTTAGGCAAAAAAATTCTAAGGAGTCCAGAAGAAAATCCAAGGAGTACAAAAAATTACTGCTTTGTTATGTAACTTAACACATTGCTTGAGAAATAGCATCTCATACTTCTAGAAAATAAGTAATAAATACAGAAATAATAAGACTTAATTTTTAATTAAGTGAAGAAAAAAACCAATAACATAGCAAACAAAATACATGCAGTTACCTCAGATGATTCAAACATCGAGTTGAACTCCTAATACATTAAGCACGTAAACGAGTTTGCAGCTCTACACAATCAAGAGAATTGCTGAAGTGGCTACTTGCATGTTATAATGATACATTAAAAACGGAAACACTAGTTTAAAAAAGAAAAATAGAGAAAAAAAAAGCCTTGTTGTCTTAGAATTTTGGTTTTGGGACTTTTAGTTTATTGAGTATTGGAGTGAGGTGAGGAAGCAAAAGTAGGCAGATTGAATATTAAAAATTTGGGAAGCATCTTTTTTTCTTGTTAACACAGGTAGAAAATTTTCGTGATATACTCATAATTTTTGTTACTTTTTCATTGCTTTCACGGCCGATTTTCAAATTCATGACTTTTTCTACACTTTCATGACCTACAGACCCTAATATACTGCAAAATATTTTCAGTGTGCTGAAGTTCTGTTCCAGAACACTACAAAAGTTTCTGCAGTTAAAGAACATACTTTAAATTAAAAACAGATTTGAAAAAAATATGTACAAACAAAACATACCTTAATCGGATTAGAAAGTGACATTTTTTGGCATCTTGAATTTTTTATTCGAATTTTAATCTGTTGTTCATTTTTAGCTGGCATCATAAGAGTCATTATGTTATATACAGGGCACGATGTTGATGAAAATTGCTCTAACCCAAGTGCAATAAGACTGAAAAAAAAATTAAAATTATGATAATAGTAAGTTTTAAAAATCCAGTAGCAGTAAAAATTTAGCTATACATTTTTTAAATAAAATAATTTTAGGAAAACAATTAAGAGAAAAAACTGAAGCACATAAAAGAAACATCTAAAATAATAAATAATACACACATCAATTAAAGGCTTAAAGAATCAAATACATATCAAGCATACTTAAAGTTAGGTTCCAAAGCAGATACAAAAATTACACAAACTCTGTGTTGCAAATGGTTGCCAAATTTATGAGCTGCAAATATGGGACAAGCTTTGGGCAGGGGGAGGGAGTGTCTAAAGACATTAAAGGCAGAAATTTTACAACCTTAAGTTTAATATGAAACTTGTCTGAAAATTTATGAAGGAAAAGGAACACATAATGAGCATATAAATAAAAATCTACACTTTTTACTATTACAGTTATTTTTCTTCATGAATTTTAATAAGAAAAGTTTTAATACTATGCTTTGGGAAAATCTGTATTATCTCACTATTAAGCCTTTTTTCCTGGCATAGAAGACATAATAGTTGTTTCTTCTGATGGCTAATAGTTAGTGTTTTCCTCCATGGTGTAACAAATGACAATGGAGAAATTTGACTATGTATAAAATATTTTTAATAAGTCATCAATAAAAACTGTAGACTTTACACTAGAGCAGGCATAGGATATAAAATCATATCACTTCAACTAATTAAAAGTTAATATGGAACTTTAGCCGTCCAGTATCAAAGTTTCTCATGATGCAGGACAGTATTTGAAAGTACAGGGACTCCCTAAAAATCCAGAACGTTTGGCAACCCTGGTGTTGAGAGTTGGTGTTGGTTAAACTTTACGATTAAATAACGGTTTGAGTTCCATACAAAAGTAACCATTCTATTGAACACTAACTGTACCAGCAGAGCTGTGCTCGTGCCATAAAGTTAAAAAAAGAAGCTATGTGAGCGCATGCAAATTTTCCATATGTCTCCACAATAAGATGAAAGATTGTTGCGTTAATTAAAATATGCACAAATAATTTTACCTAGATTCCAAAAATATTCTACAAAGCATTGAGAAAATCATGATATTCCACTCATTAAAATACGCTTTACTTCATTCGAGACCACCATAGCTAAGTCTTTTTAAGTTAAAGACAAAAAATAGATGTTTAAATAATATCGTACACAAAGAGGATTCCCCCTCCCTCAATGCATAAAAATCAGGGTTTGAAAAAACTCTTTAAAAAAAAGGCCCAGTCCACTTGAGTTTTTGATCAAATACTCCGATTTTTTTGAAGTTTTAATGAAAAACCAGCAACTTTTTAAGATTTTTCAAAAATCTTTTAAATTTTAAACTCAATTTTAATATTGTACGAAATTACCTCTTTGCAAGTCATTTTTTTAGCTTTTAAATCATGCATCTGTTTTTATTCAAATATAATGTAGAAAATGTCAAAATTAAAGAAAACATATATGAATTGGGGAAACTTTTTTAAATAATTACCAAAATTCCTTCTTGTAAAATGTGACCTTTTAAGAGGGAAACATTTAGATCTATTAAATAATTTTAAAAAATAGTCATTAAGACACACGATAAGAGAGAAACATTTGTATAACAAGGAAACATTTTAATTATTTATCAATCACTTGAATGATATAGTTTTGCTTATCATTCATCTTGGTGATGGCCATGCCGCCTGAATGCAATACGGGAAATTACAAAGAGAAAGAAAGAAAGTAAGAATATTGCATAGGGAGTTTCATTAAAAATAACTTTTAAACTGATAGCTTAGCTTGAATCAAAGAAATATTTGAAATCTACTTTATTTGAAAAGTTTAAAATGTCAAAACTCTAAATACACTGGCGGAAAAAAAAATCCCAACACCAAGAAAGACTTGTGTTAGATAAACGAAATTTGGTAGGCGTGTTTATACAACTGAAAGATGACATCGATTGAAATTTCGTGTTCCGCGCATAAGTGTGGCGCAGCTGGCATCACTCAGAACATGCAAATAAGGCTTGTTTTAAAAGCGTGTTGTGAAGCTCGAGTGTATTATTTTTCCGTGAAATTTGACGAATTGCGTTCATGTTAGCCAGGAATACCTTTAACAAGACGAAGAAGCTATTATCAACAGCTCACCGAGTTTGAACGAGGTCGTACAATTTGGCTACGAAAAGGTGGATTTTCATTTCGCGATATTGCAAAAAGACTTGGGTGGGAATGTTTCCATCATGCATGATTATTGGAAGCTATGGGCAAGGGATGGTACTACCTCAAGAAGATCGAGTTCCGAGCTGCCACGTGGCACGACTGAGAAGGAAGATTGCCGAATCTTGCGTACGGCTGTGGCGCATCGTACTGCATCTGCGGCTGACATTCGAGCTGCAGTTGATACCGTCGTGACCCAAGGAACGGTAAGAAACTGTTTACTTCAAGGACAGCTCCGAACCAGGCAGCCTGTAGCCGGTATTCCATTGTCTGAAAACCATTGCCTTTTCCGACGGCAGTGGTGCCACGACAGAGCTCACTGGAGGTCGGAGTGGAGATCTGTTGTAATTTTTGATGAAAACAGATTCTGAATTAGTGCCAGTGGTGGCTGTATATTGGTCAGAAGGAAGCCAGGGGACCGCCTGCATCCAAGCGGTCTACGGCCTAGACACACGGGACTCACACCTGGAGTTATGGTCTCTGGAGCAATTTCCTACGACAGCAGGGGCATTCTTGTGGTTATCCCAAACTCACTGACTGAAAATTTGTCATCAGTCTGTTAATTTAACCAGTAGTACAGCCCTTCATGAGTAGCATTCAAGGGGGCGTTTTCCAACCGGATAACGCTCGCCCTCACATCGCTGCTGTAACGCAATGTGCTCTACAGAGTGCTGACATGTTACCATGACCTGCAAATTCACCAGGTCTGTCTCCAATTGATAACGTATGGGATATCATGGGATGGCACCTCGAGCATCATCCACAGTCAGCAATGACGGTCCTAGTATTGACACAGCAAGTGCAACAAGCATGGAACTCCATACCACAAAGTGACATTCGGCACCTGTATGACATAATGCATACACGCTTGCAGGCTTGCCTTCAAAATTCTGGAGGTTACACCCTCTATTTAATTAACATAATTTCACATTTGCACAGCATTTTCCTGAGCTTAAATTAGCCAGTGATCTTGTGCATTTAATCAATTAAACATATTAACTAGACAATTGCATTACCCAAATTTCATTACTCTACGGCAATTTTTTCTTGGTGTTGGGATTTTTTTTTCCGCCAGTGTATATGCATGCTAAAGTTTATCTTGAAATTAATTTCTTAAATTCACCAACAATCTAACTTTTTAATTACTGTTACTTTTCATTGTTTTTGGCGACAATTAAAAAATAGAAGTATTTTAACTTCATAATTACTACAATTTTGCATTGTTTTTGGCAATAATTTAAAAACAACTACTTCACTTCCTTCATACAAAAATGTTACGGATCAGAATTTCAAAGTGTTTGCATAAGAAGTTTCATTTAAAAAAAAATTGTGTGAGTAACATTTTGAAAAAATGCTCCTTTCATCCAGAAACAATAATGTACAAATAATTTTTTTGCAGTTTGTTTTCACAACATATGACTATGTTATAAGATAAACAGGGCAGAACAAACCATGAACTTGACTAATACCAAGAACTAAAAATTCCTTTACTTGAGAAGTTAGAAATAAAAATCTGAACAGTATTAAAGCTAATGTTGATTGAGTAACATGAGAAATTGTGCATAAATACGAAAATTTGCAGTAAATATTCAGGTATGGTTACAGTTTAAGGAATGGGGTGCAACTATCACACAGGTTGGCTAATTTTCACTGGCAAGGGTGGATACAAGGGAGGGGCGATGGGGGCAATTGCCCCTCCCTTGAGGGACTCTTCTCCAGCAGTTTTTCGACTTTGAAGTTGGAAAAAAGCAACTTTAGATGGTCTTCGATGATACTATGAGAAGTGGTTGGGTTTCGGGGCTCTGGTATGGAATTTTTTCGAAATTGAAGACCGAAACATTTGTAATTAACATGTGTTAACCAGGAAATGTCGTAAAAAAGGGAGCAAGTAGAAAAAAAAAAATCGCCCCTCCCTTGGAACATTTCTAGATCTGCCCTTGTTCACCGGCAGCCTTGCATTAAACTGCTGTTGAAAAAACTGAATCCCAGTTACAGTTTATCAAAGCATTTTTCCACGTTATACAAAGAAGAAAAAAATAAAAGAAGAAATTGATTGAAATATCGCTTGTTTATTAGAGCCTCCTATTCAACCAACTCTCGCCTCCCTTTTTTTAATGTGAAAGCTATATGCAGTTTTAATCTCTAATACTTAGTGCAGTGTTTAGAAAGTAAAATGGCTTTTACTGAACTTGGTTTTGATCAATATAGTTAGTTTTTTTATGAAGTAAATGCTTTTCAATGGTAAGTTCTGAAAAAACCACTTGACTGAGATGTAAGGCATTCAAGTGAGGCCACAAGGCTTTTTTTCAAGTGGGCCTACCAGAGAAAACCCGGGGCAGGGGGGGGGGCTTTCTTTTCTTACAATTTACTTACTTGTCTTCAGCATCTGTGAAAGAAGTTTTCTTTCTTTCAAATTTAATGTGAAAGCTGCAAGTCGGGAGAAGCTCTGGATACATGAAAACTTCATTGCCTGCAAGTGTTTTTTTAATCCGATTAGGACCAATACCTGAAAAAGATTACAGAGTAATTATGATAGCTCCATACATCAAAGAGACTACAAATTGATTATTACAAAAATTGGTAACCACAAGAAATTTTTTAGGAATTCCACCAAACCTAAAGCTTGAAAGATGATAAATATCAATCAAAATTAACAACAACAAAAAAAAAAGATTGAATTAAATAATTGGAATTAATAATGCTGAAAAACTTTAACAAGTGCTCAGTTCAAATTTTGAAAATAACTTTCTTCAAATAAAGTAATTTTTATTGATAGAGACCTCAAGAGACTTCTTGTTAAAAGTTCAACAAGAAGGGCTAGATATGAACAACATGGAATAAAATTACAATCTAAATTTTCCATACCTATTTTTAACCCCTGACGCAACAAGCAAAGGGGTTATAAGTTTGACGTGTCTGTGGCATTCTAGAGCTTAAACAGAGGGACCAATTTTGATTTTTTTTTTCTTTTTTTTAGAAAGGTGAGTAGATTAAGAGCGCTATTAGCTAGGTCCCGTCTTCATACATGTCATCAATTAATGAAGATATAGATTAAAAACCTTTAAAACACTTTTTGCAATTTTTGAAGTGAAAACATGCTGGAAAATTTAAAACAATAGTATCAAAAGAAAGATATTTTTTTTTGCGTCTGATAAGAGTGTTTGGAACTTCCATGTTACATAGAGCTCGAATTATAAAGTTTTTTAGCAAATGCAGCTAGGCTTTAAATTTATGCAATTTGAATTCGATGTCATTGTTGTCCGAGGAGGAAAAAACTCAATAATTCAAAATTGTTATCTGTTGCCAGTTTCTATTTGTTAACAATTAAAATACTTATAATTGGTTTAAGTCAGGGTCGTATTTAAAGGGTGGGTTTTTAGGGTTTAAAACCCCTCCAAAATTTTTCAAAACTATTCCAAAAAAATGCTTTTTATTGCCCATTTTTTGCTGAAAAATAAAATTAGTACTATTTTTAATTTTCTTATTTACTTTTCAATTTCATTTGAAAAATGAAATTATTATTATTGAATGTTGTTGTGAATATATTGTATGTCTTGGACTAGCTAAGCTGGCAAATTTGGGGTGCGCTGCTTCACTTTTCAAACTGTACCATGATTTGGTGTGAAGTCCTACTTCCACAGCACACGCATGCCATAGGGACACATTTATAGGGTATAGGCAACCTTTCACAGCACAACAGCACATTCAAACAACGAAAGGACAAGAGGAATTACGAGAGAAAGTACATCCAGGCCCAAACTGGGATTCAAACCCGGGACCACGTCATCCTGGTCAGAGTCCTCTGACCACTAGATGAGATGGCCAGCATTATATTTAATGATAGTACAAATTAATTGATTTATCTGCAGCATTTATCTTTATTTCAGTTTTTGCAAACATAATTTCATACACAACAATGCGCCTTTTTAACTGATGTAAAGATGCTTTGTACACATCAGAATTTTTTCCTTCATTGGAAAGATAGGTTATTTCATATTTGATGTTAATGTCCCTTAAGCATCTACTGCCCAAAAGCAATAAAACATAGAACGTGTGTGAATTCAAATTTCATTTATCATATACATAGATTTCACAAGAAATGTGTTGGTAAAACCCTCCCCGTAACAATAGTTTGGTTACGGCCCTGGTTTAAGAATAAGGATTTTCAATTTTTCCTCTTTATTCTGCTTTTAAATGCTTCCTGGCCAGTGATGTTCGTTTTTCATATGAGGTCATTAATGATAAAATATGTTCTAATTAATGTTGCAGGTGTTTATTTTTAATTTTGAATCCAAAACAATATTTAAAATAAAATAGAGAGTTAAAAAAAAAAGAATTTCACTAATGGACCTTTTATTTTTGCATATTTTTCATTAAATGAACAACTATATTGAGTCCAAAGAGAACTAAAAACTATTTTCATGTAAATATTATAACATAGTTGTAAGGTTAGTCTAAATCAAGTTTTATTAGGTTAGTAATATTACTTACATATTAATTTTTAAGTAGAATATCTAAACAAATTAGATCATTTTAATTGTTGAGAAGTTTTGAAAATGAAATTATAACACATACACAAGGGTTTTTTAACCATTGATGCCTGTCTATGACATGTATACTGCTCATCTTCATATTCAGATACAATATTTAATGCACCATCCAGGTTATGAGAGTAAAAAGCAGATTCAACTCCAATAGCCACTTCTTTATCGGCAAACATTTTAATTTCATCCTAAACAGAAAAGATCACATAAATTATGTATTCCCAATGATTGTATTTAAATTTGAGCAAATTCACAATTTTCCATTAAATAGTTACTGTCAGCCCCACTTAATCAAGTAACGGAAAAACAAATACTTCGCTTATACAAATGTACCCTACCGGAACCAAATATTTTTCCATAGACGCAATGTTAAATATTTCCGCTTAATCAAATAATTTCCCCAGATAATCAAAAAATGTTGATTAGCTTTCACAAATATTTTTTCCAAGAAATGTTTTGAATGAATTAAATAAAAATTACAGAAGAACAATTATTGTGAATAAAAATATAAAACAATATTTTTTGCCAATAAGGGGTGTTAGAAACATCATTCATTCTATCAAAGCATTTCTAGTATTCTATCTAATTTCTTTTGTTTCTGTAACCTCCCATACAAAGGTACATAAATAAACAAATATATAGCACAGTAAATAAAACAAATAAATATAAACATTACAGATGATAGTAGATTAATATATATTGCACGAAAAACACGGCAGACAGCATGAGTAGAAAAGGAATTAGGAATGAGTTTCCAAAAGAATTTGAGCAAGTAATCCACTATTACGGATATTTAAAAAAAAGTACTCAAAAAGGTGTAAAAACAAAGATTTAATAGCTTTGCAAGCAATAAGTTGCATTTTATAATTTTTATGTGTACTTACAGAATTCATACTTAGTTATACATTTTGTTTACTTAGCTTATTCCGAAAACTTTTAACCAATAACATTAATTACTTCCACTATATAGCTATTCATTTATAATTATTATACTTTAAGACAAATATTATCAATTTAGAAATACAAAGATAATTTCCTCACTTAATCAAATAACTTTAATGGAACCAACAGTATGCCTTTAAGCGGGGCTAACAGTACACAGGTATATAGATAGATATGTATAGACACATAGATAGATACGATACTTCAGTAATTAAAATTTAAATTGAAAAAAAGACTTTAATTTCCCTCATGAATAAATACTGACAAAAATATCAATAATAATAACAAGGAACCAGAACTGGTATGGTCCAACATAAATGGTATGTTTGGGGATTACTGTAGTCACCATTTAGTGAAATATAAATCAACTTTTAACAAAAAGCAGCAACCCCAATCAGTTCCACATAAAAAATGGATGCCAAAGCAAATAAAGAATCGAGTGCATTGATTAATTTCAAAAGATATTAATTAAAAATTTGCTTGATAAAGTAACTAAGAAAACTTGTCTCAATAGGTACCACTGTCATTTGACGGATTTTGAGCAAATTAATGCTACAGGGATACTTGGTCTCAGTCACAGCATGAAGCTGTGGCATGTGAAGCAGATTCTTGTGAAAGTTTGCAGACTATTTCTGCATTGGGGGAGAAAAACTAGACTTTTTTTTAAAGAAAAAGATATTGAACAATACATTATACCGTATCTAACGGAATATAATCTTTAGATAACATGCACTTATAGTTTTTAAATTTAGCACGTTTTTCAAAAAATATTTCTTGGAGCCAATTTAAATTTTTGGATTAATCTAACGTCTAATTTCGGATCATCCCGCACAGACTAGTTCTGGATTTTTAATCAGCGTCCCAAACTGCTGAAGAATATTCTGCAGCCGGGCTCTGCTGCAGAATATTCTTCAACAGTTTCAGACACAGAAAAATATCCTGCAGCCCAGCCTGATAGCCTGACAGGGAAAAAGCACTCACAAACACCTTAATAGTAACACTGTAAACAGTAAAAGAAATTTGCATAGTTCAAAGTCTTAGAAATCTTTCAATGTTTATGGCAATAAACAGTCACATTTTATAAAATATAGGGCATTTTTAATAAAAAATTCTGGATAAGAGCAGTATGAAAAGGAGCTGCTGCATTGCAATGAATATATTTTTAAATAATAAAGCAGAATAAAATAATACTTTTGTTGAAAGAATAAAAAAATATTAAAAAAAAGTCAACAAAGAACAAAATTGCTGTCCTATTCTTTCATTCATAAGCTCATACTCCCCTGCATTGAAATATTTATTCTTTTCAACACCAAAATATTTGGTTTCAACCATTTTTAAATCTTGTGCTTTATATTAAATAATTAAATAAATAAAAACTTACATAGTCAAAACACAAAATTACAATTTACTCAAGAAATAATCTTTTAGCAACAATTACACAGTGGGTGTGTAATTATTATTGTGCAAACGTGGGTGTGCAAAATTATTTATTTTTTGCTAAAATCTATGCCAGTAATATTTTCCTTTTTTGCATAAAACTGATTTTTATATATAGTGCTTCATGAAAATACGGCACATAATATTTTGAAGTAAAAGTATCAATTCAACCAACATGTATTTAAAAAACTAAAATTTCTTATGGCTTACAAACAGAGATGAGAAACACATAAGTCATATTCAACAAATGTCGCAATCAAAATATATATATGACAAATGGATTACTTACCAGAAATAGTTTTGTTGTAACGCTGAGAAAATTGAGCTCAGGAATCCCAACAGAGAGCAGAAATGATTGAGTAAGAAGTTGAACATACTGAAAAAATAAATAATTAAGTAAAAAGAGATTATAATAATCTTTAAATGAGTTTAAAAAAACTAAAAAATACTTTTTGATTCACTTATATCAACATGTAATATAGTAAGTTTAAAAATATATTTTAGCCTTTAGTATTAATAATAGTACTAAATATATTACTTTTATATTTGCAAAGAACGTGAATTTTATCTTTTATTCAGAGTTACATACAAACTGAAACACTTGAACACATTAACGTGTAATAATAGTTTAGCCTTTAGTTTCAACAATAGTATTAAATATATTACTTTTTTATTTGTAAACAACATGAATTTCATCTTTTATTCAGAGTTACATACAGACATACCCACAAGTGAAACTAATTAATAAAAGCTTTCAGAAAAAAAGAAAACACTTTTGTATACAGTAAAGTTTACTTATTACATCAGATCATATCAATGGTAATAATGTTACAATATTTTCTTTTTCGGTTAGTTTGAGTAATTAAACTAATTGCTATTTAATATCCAACTATATAAATACACCATCCATCAGTCCCCCCCCCCCTTCAAGCAGGTGATTACGAAATTTGTCTTTCTACTAATTGCATGAAACATACTTGTATTATCAATTTCCAAAAAACTTCTTCAAGGAAGGCTAAAAATAATCCCTGCATTTGAGTAACTCACGAATTGTCCAGCTTTCGGCATCAAAATAACTTAAAATATGCAATGAAATAAAGAAGAATATAAATAATACCATTCTCATTTGCTCATCTAATAGCATTCTTTCTTCAGCTGTCATCCACTGTGAATAAACATTTTCAACATAGTCATTTCCAACAGGTAAGGCAGGTATGCATGGAGTATCTGTCCTATTACTACAAGATATGAAAATTAAAAACTGATTGTAATGCAAATTATCTGATGTCAAAATACTCCACAGTTAATATTAAAAAGTGCTATTTGTTACCATTTAATATCAATTCGGGGACAAGTATGTCTGTACGCAGTGCTGTAGAGGGACAGGGGCGGGCAGTGTTAGAAATAAGAATTTAAATCTAGGAATCATGGTAAAGCCTAGTAAAAGTTTCTAGGCATCTAAATGAACAATCTAGGTGCCATTTTCAATAAATCAAACATATATGCTTTGCAATATAGAGAAATATTAATTAAATAGCAATGCCAGATGTTGCCAATAATATATTGAAAAAGTTATGTAAAATATGCAAGGGAAATAGACTTTTTTAAGACAAAATTATTTGCATTGATACATTCTTTTACACATTGATCCTTCTAGTCATAGTCACAATAAGTCGGGAGGATCTAAATTTGAATGTTCTAATTGAAATTTTAAGCGAAGGCTTTGAATAGCATCTTTTTAGCAACTGAAATCATAAAAAAATATTTGTTTCAGAACTAACCTTATCTTTCTCAAAAACTACTAGAATTAAGAATACCTTTCAGAAAATGAAATATCCATATCTTCCTCTTCATCACAGTCAGGCATTCCTTGGTAATCAAACTCTAAAATTTCTTCCATCAAAGCATTCAATTCTTTTCCTGATAAAATAGTAGGAAAACAAAACATTATGATCTTATTCATAATAAATTTAATAAAAGTTTGAGATATGAATTTTTTTGCAGTTACGGTAAACTCTCCATAGTCCATGGGTCTTTCACGCTTTGTTTTCATTTTGTTTTTAGTTATGCTTTATTGAATGCAGAGAAATGTACCCATTTTAACTTAGTGTAGCTTACAAATAAATCAGCCACCTTCAGTATATAAGAAATTTCATATTTTGTCCGACATTTAATGATACTTGGCTAGAAAGCATGTTGGCTATTTTTACATGATCTTAAGCAGGAGTTCTCAACCTTTCTGGCTCTGTACGCCTCCCCCGTCCCTTCCCACACTTGAGCATTGATGTGGGGGGTCAAAAAGAAAAGGGGGGGGGGCAAGAATTTTTTTGTAAACTCAAACTTTTTTGCCCCTTTATGAAAATATTTTATTACTGAATGATAGATGAGGATTAGCATAAAAAAAAAGTGATTTTTTAGTACCAAGAAATGCAAAACTTACAAAATCAAAGAATCTAAAAATTTATCATGTTTTGTCAAAATCTGGACACTTGGTAACCCAACTTATAAAATGTCTGTACTAATAATTTCAATGATAATAATTACTATTAGTTAGGTAATCATGTAAATGCTAATGCATTCTCATTGCTGCTAAATATAACCCAACTAAAGAACATTTATGTTTGATTTTTATACAATTTTAAGTATAACATAAATGTGCTATTCAAAATTACAGTGAAGCACTGTTTATATGTTTTTTACGGAAAAAACTTATAATAGGTTAATGTGTATTGGATTAAAGTGTACCTATTGACCGATTGAAAAAACGTATAAATGATAAAAATGTATAAAAGAGAAACGCATAAATGGTGCTTCACTGTATGCAAACTGTAAGGATATAACTACACTAATTAACTTAAAAACAAAGAACTGAGAGAAAAGTTACAATATAAAAATGATGATCAAGCTTTTTGGTCTTAAGCATCACTAAAACTTATACTTCATCAGACAGTGGGTGTTAATCCCAGACCAAAGCACCACTGCTAATTTCAGATTCTGTATAATGTCAATAACTGCATCAAACTTACACTTGAAACCAAAAGAGTCTTTGTTTGAAATTTGCAAATTATTTTTTCATGCTATTTTATAGTGTTCACTCTAGAGGAAAAAAAAGGCAGGGTGCTGGTGTCTGAAAGGGGCACTATTTATTGCGAAAGTGGCACTACTTCAACGCGGTGTTGCCCCCTCCCAGAGCTGGGGCACACCCCTTCAAATATTGTTGAACTCCCCCCCCCCCCTCCTCTAGGAATATGTACCTGTGCCCCTCCAAAAAAATTGGATAAATTGCCCTTTAGCTGCAAGATCAGATTCTTTGAGCCATATTTACTGCAATTAAAAATATTCTGATAAGAAATTGAAAATGCATGTGGCAAAAGTATAGGAAATTTAGGGAACAAATGCATAGATCAACATATTGAGGGATAATTTAAAGTTCGCAAGATAAACCTCTCATTATTTCTTAAAAATTATTTCTTATAATAATATAAATTATGCCATTAAGTATTTTAGAGAAAATGATGAATATTAATTAAATATTTCAAAAATAATAACATTTAAAACAAACATTAACTTGAAATATTATATGCTCATTTGTTTAATTTAAATATTTTTGAAAAAAATCAGTGATAATCAGTGATCAAATAATGACTATCTAACTTGAAATAATTCATAGACAAGTTTTGGAACAAGATAATAATTAAAATGAGAAATAAACAACCTAATTAAATGCAGCACATATTGAAATAACTTCTAATTGTTAAGAAATTTCAAACATTTACAAGATGCAAAGTATTGAAATCTCAAACACTAGAAGTAATTATTTGCGAAACATGTCTTTAATGTTGTCATGTTTCAAAAAATTTATTTTATGATTTTTTGAAAATAAAACATAAAATAACCTTATCTTGAGTAGCATATGTAAAAAAAACTTCCGATAATCAAATACATTAAAGAATTTAAAAGATGCAAAAGGATTGAAATTTCAAACCCGAGAGGCAATTTTCCGCGAAATAGAGTTCATTGTTGACACGGTTTAAAAAATAAAGTAATTTATTAAAAATGAAACACAAATCAAGCTAATATGAAGTAACAAGTGTCTAAAAACCTTCTGATTGTTAAAAATATTAAAATATTTACAAGATGCAAAAGGATTGAAATCTCAAACACTGCAGGCATTTTTTTTTTTTTTTTTTTGCAACGCACGTGTATTAAGCATATCGAAACATGTAAAAAAAATAAAAAATTGTATTGCTGGACAGTTAAAAAAGAAAATCACGATTCAATGAATACCTATGGACATCAAGAACTATATTAACTTTCAAAAATTTTTTAAGCACTTGAAAATGAATTTTTTTTTACCAAGGCCTTGAAAATGGCTGATTGACAGGCACTCCTTATTTTTTTTATTTTCAGTTTAACCATTTCAAGATCGAATCTGCTAATTTTATTATTTATTTTATTCAGAATAAAAAAGTCTCATCTTTTTTTTTTTCACATGTTCCAAAAGACAAGCATTTACTTGTTATGCAGCAGGTAATGGCTCTGAGTTTTAAGACTTCGGTTATGACTCATGATGTTCAAACTTTTTTCAATGAATAGTACTAAAAAGGAAGGATTAATATTCAAATAACAAAGCTTGCCTTTACTTGAATCTTAATTCTATCTTAATTCTTTATTTCTTGCTCTTTGAATTTCCTTTTTGCAGAAGGCATCTACATACAAGATCGCATACTTTTCGGCGCACGTGTCGGTCGCCATTTTTTTATGTAAATCATGGATAATGGGAGTTTTCTGGGAAATAAGTACTCCTTCTATACTTTTCCTGGAACAGACACCTCTGCCCTACAGGTAAAAATACTAGGAAGTATTCACCACCTTCCCTCTCTGAGAGTAAATTCTCAGAAGATCAAGAATAGGGCTTAAATGGGGAGGAATGAAACAATGATTTCTTTGACTCCCCTTGCCCCCTCAGGGATGACAGGACCTTTTTCTACATTGGAAAGAAAAGGGAAAACATGCTCTTTTACTGATAACACTTTCAATTCTTGGAATCTTATTCATTCTCTTTGTCTGGGGATCTGATTGCCTTTTCTTCATGAGCCATTTTCAGGGTGCAATTCTGGGGACAAAGAATGCATGCAAGTTTTGTCAATGATCTATGTGGTCAAAAAAAATTGCCTCGATATCGCGATCGGCTATACGATGCTTGAGACATCTTGTTTTATATACTGGGCGCAATTTTGCTATTTTTGAAAGGGCAGGGCGCAGTTTGAGGATTAAAACTAGGGCAGGGCACATTTTGACGATCTGAAAAAGGGCAGGGCGCTGCGCCCTTCAAAAACGGCCTAGCGGGAACACTACTATTTTACACAAGAATAATAATTTAAAAACATAATTTACAAGTTAACAACTGATCAGACATTGTTACAAAAATATTAACTTGAGCATTGTGGCTCAAATATAACAATGCGAAATTCTCAATGTTTAGGTTTTAGACAAATTCATAATTAAATCAATAGTATCAATAAGAACAATTCTTCATGCTACAAAAAAATATATACTTTGATATATACAGTATAGTCTCGAAAATCCGAGTCTCAAAAGTCTGAGGTTCCGCTTAATCCGAGGCTCTTTTATTGACATTTTAAGGTCCATCTTCAATAGCTAAAAAGATAATTTGCATTAAAATCTGAAAATAAGAACCTTTTGCTATTGGAAAATTTTCTTTTGTACTCACAATAAAGCAGTAAAAAATGTATTGAGAGGCTGGTGTCAAAGACATTCATCAAGTGTCACGAAATATTCTTTAACTAATAGAGATATATTAAGATATGCTTTGGAAATAATAACTTGATATGTAAAACGACTTGAAAATAAGTTTATTTCACTAATGATGATCGAAAAGTGTTACGTTTCTACTGTTAAGATTTTTTTCCGGATAATCCGAGTTTTCAGTAATTCGAGGTGGCATGAGCCCCAATTACCTCGGATTTTCGAGACTCT
Organism: Uloborus plumipes; assembly: GCA_038373865.1. Taxonomy (NCBI): domain Eukaryota; kingdom Metazoa; phylum Arthropoda; class Arachnida; order Araneae; family Uloboridae; genus Uloborus; species Uloborus plumipes. The sequence goes on from JAXGGA010002003.1 coordinate 41,116, forward strand.
ACTGTACATGGAATATATGAAAAAAAGATTTTGAAAATTTATTTGACATACTTGGGATTTTTACAGCTTTATCATACCGAAGATCAAATTCATCAGGCATATCATCATCTTCTAAAACATTATATTCTGGATCATCTTCTGCATCATCTGCTTCTTCGACTGGCACTTCCGTCATCAGTGATGAATCTGAGATTTTAAAAACATATGTAAAATATATGCACTGAAAAAAAAACTTGTGACACGAAGAAACATAAACAAGACTGTTACTGAGTTTGAAGAACATTCATTTCCATCAAATTTACTAATGAAAAAGAATTGATTAATATTTTAATTGTTGAATATTTTTATGTACTACACATGAATAAAATTTAATAGCTGACAATTAATATAACTGAAGAGGAACTTACATAATTGCATTAAAAAAGATTTATAAAGTAAAAAATAAAAGATTCAGTTTCGTATATATATATTTAATATAGACACAAATTGGAGTTCCTGCTATCTGAAACAGAGCCAAAGAGGGAGAAATATGAATAGGTTAGCTTAAAAACATTTTTTTATTTTTAATTTAAGAAAATCTTTATCAGTAAAATTATTTCAAATTCTTTAATGTGCGGTTTTTGTTGCAGACATATAATAGCTAAGAAACATGTAGTTAGTCATCTTTAGCTAGTTAAATTTTTGCCTTTTACAAAGGCAATAGAGCAGCCGTTGTAACAGGGAAAATATTTTATCAGAGCATTCCTTGAAGAGTTTGCTGCTGTGACCAGATTAAACCTTTTTTAATTGAAGGCAATTACAGCATTTGGAAAATCCTAGCTGTGCTGTAGCTACATGAAAATAAAAATATAAGTAAAATCACAACACAAGCTGAAATTTAAGCTTCAACCATCACTTACCTGTAGACTTAAAAACTGCTTGCAAAAACTTTTGCCATTCTTCATCATCACAAGTTGTGTGTCATACATATCCATAGTAATATCAGGTGCAACATATGAGGCTTCAATATCTTCTAGCGATGTAGCATTTAAACACAGTTTAGATCGGGTTCTCAATGCAATTTTATCAGCCTATTCAATAAAACAGTTCAAAAAGTGAGCAGATATTCGAACCATTCATAACTAACCAAAAACTAAAAAAACAAATCTAAATACATACATATACAGTAGACCACCACGTTACGCAGGTGTGGTGTTCTACGAAAACGACATGTAAATCAAACTGCATAAATTAAGACTTAGTAATAATGTAAAAATCGGGTTAGGTTCCATAGATAAAGATGGACCAACTTTTTTTTCTCTCATTAAAATCACTTTTTCCAAGACATGTGTGTTCTTATCTTCTCTTCAATAACAAATGATATTCGAAAAAAGAAAAACAGAGCAACTCAGCAATCTGGGTGGGGCACGGGCCCTATGGGCCCCTGGTTGCACTACTGGTTTGTACAGTCAAAATAGAGTAAAACTATGGATACAGGGGATTTGGAAGTAAAACAAATTTTGACTGCGGTATTCGACCTTCTTGAGAGGGTTCCATAACACTTAGTGGAGTGATTGTATAGACCAGTGGTTCTAAACTTTTTAGGCCATGAAATTCTTAGTGCTTTATATTTACTTCAAAAAACCCCATTCTTTCTAATGACTAAATGACAAAATGTTAACGATCTGGAAGTCAAATGCCAGTCATTCACTATCATAATTATTTTTTTCAGCATTAAGAAACTTGGGGAGGAACCTCGAGCTAGGATTTCTTGGAACACACTAAGGGAATAGCCGAAATAGACAAAGACAAAATTATGAAAACTTTTGAAAATTCATTGACAGAGCCGGTTTTGATGCTTATTGCTCCCATTTTAGTTCTATTCTGAGACATTAGTTTATTTGTTATCAAAATAGACAAGACCAAAATTTACAGAAAATTTTAATATAAAGGCACCTCAGACACTTCAGAATGTATTTCAGGATCCTCAAATGCAATAATGAGATTGTTTTCCTCGTCGCCAAATTCCTCAGTGGATTTCACAACAGTTGGTACAGCAGGAGATTCACAAAAAGAAGATTCACAAGCACCAGATTTAGGAGAAGATATTCCTTCCTCTTCCTCACTTGGAACCTATAAAAAAAGTTGATACATGTACAGTGGAACCAATTTTATGCATTCTGCCGGATTATGGATAAAAAAATGTGCTAAGCGGAAAAACGTTATCTCTGAGGCTGGGTGAAAAATCAAATCCTATTGTTTCAAATTGACCTACTCACAGGTGCACTCTTATAGAAAGTCACTCTGACCTTTTAAAAAATGTTCTAATTCTGCCAGACAATTCAGAAAATGCAGAGACATTAAGGTAATGTTGCATTTTTTTTCTAATTTTTGAATACCTTTTATATCTTCTCATTAGATGTGTACATGTTTGTATTATATTAGTCTTCAAAAGTAGGAATCCTGTAATTAAAGAATTTCCCCTCCCAAAAATTTCAGTTTGAGGCACATCTGCTTACCTAATAAATCAGTGAAGTAAATGTGCAATCTTTACTCTTTTTTAAGATGCGATTTCATTTATAGCACATTCTATGCTAACAGCTTTTGCAAATTTGCTTCTGGGTTGGTATTCAATAGTAAACATTGCTTTAGAGTTTTCATGCTTTGAAGCAGACCATTTTATCACTACGGCCAAGGTCTTTGACATCTGAAGCTGGTGTTAAATCTGATACCAAAGGAATTCGTGATATGATGAGACGAGATATGCGTTATTGGTTTCTGAAAGAGCTTCAAGAAGATGAGCATCAACAACTCTGGTCTTCAATTGTCGTGAAGGAAGATTAGAGGAAACTCCTCTCAGATGTATAGAACAAAAACATTGCTAGAGTAATTTCAAACAGCTACCAACAAATTTATCTTGAAAATTTTTAAATTAAAAAAAAAAGTTTGTATGAGTCTTGAAGGGGGTTTAAAGCTGACAAGACAACAAAAGTTATTCAGCAAAGAAGCTAAAATTGGACAAAAACTTTAGCACAATGCTAAAATGTCAAAGGTTCAGATATCTTTCTAAATGACTTCATTCACAGTAGCTAAAATATACATTTTAGTTTTAAATAAAAATTTTGAATTGAAGGGCAAATGAAATAGTTAAGATAACTTACATATTTCAATTCAAAATGAACAAATTGGAAATTTGTTTTGAAAATTACTGTGCATAAAGTAACAGAAAATTTAACCTCACCATGCTTGCTGGATTTGAGAAAAAAAGCGAAAAAGACTTGCTTCATTTTCATGATTTTGATACTTTTTCCGCATTTTTTGAGAAATGCAATTGTATCTGGAACCCTGATCTTGTAGAGGAAAAATGAGTTTGATCTGTTTTTAGAAAAACATATTAGGCAGATTTTTTGAAAAAAGAAAATGTAAAACCTGGAATATTTTAACATATCAGTATAATATTGAAAACAGTGTTAAAATACTTCAGTTTTTGGGAATGGCTCATCACCATTGATTATGCAAGAAATGTGTTTTTATAATTAAACATTAAGTTATATAAAACATTAATGTTTCAAAAACAATGATCAAAGATATTGTTGATGCTTTATAATTATTTAAATACCAATTCTGTGAGAGAAAAAAAAAAGACAAAAGTTGGGTTAAGCTACAATTCTGAATGGAAGTGTAACTTTTAAATCAACATGAATAAAACCTTCCATAACTTTTTGAATGAATAAGTAAATATTTTGTTAAATTGAATTTAAATTTTATTTAAATACTAGCGATACCCGCACGGCTTTGCCCGTGGTATAAAATGAAAAGTTCATTTGTAAAATAATTGATATAGCAGAAAAAAACACTATTTTAGTTATAATTCAACTATAATTCCTTCAAAGTATGATATAAAAATCTGGTATGGACCCCACACTACTTCTTTTTACGTGTAAATTTCTTAGTAGATGCCTTAAGTGTTAAAATAGTGCTTGGAGTGAGCAAGATTACAGTTCAAGCATTTACATCCCTAGTTTGCCACGAAACAATGCAAAAAAATGTTTTACAATGATTAATCTACTAAATATCACCGATTTTAACATCATCCAGTGGATTTTTCGGAAAATGTCGCCAATAGCGCCAAATTGAACCCAAATCAGAAAAAAAAAATCGCCACATTTGTCACCAACTTGGCGTCAAACACTTGGTCGCGCCAATTCATATCACTTTTGTCTGCATTGAAATTAACACTGATTTACCCCATAAAAGGAGTAAAACACCCCCTTGGGGACATTCGAATGCAACAGAACCAACTCACAGAAACCAACAGACATCTTACCAAAGTTTAAAAGAAGAAGAAAGTTTTCTTATCTAACTTCAAAAACAAAATAACACATTTTCCGAAATGACACGCTTTAGGAAGAACGTTGAAATATTGCAATTTATACGATATTATTGAAGGTTCTTGGCGCTATTTAAAAAGTCGCCAATTTAGTAGCTAATTTGGGATACCTTGGATAATTCTGAACCCCTATCCCTTCCATAAATAAAGAAACTTACGTATTATCACTTTTGTGAAAGAGAAATTGTCGCCAAATGTTGAGGTATTCTCTATGAACTGATTACTTTTTGGCAATCTGAAATCAATTTGAATATTATATTTGGCGCTAAAAGTACACCATTCCTTAAGGCGTTAAAATAATTTCCAACATTGCGGTATATCATAGCAAATAGTTTGGACATGAAAACGAACCATTGATTGGATGTTTGGCGAGAAAATATAGTAACATACTTTGATTGAAAACAGCAATAGGTATAAAGAACAAAATAGTGTTCGTCTGGAAAATAATGCATGCCATCTAAGCCTCTACAAATCTAAAGGAGTTCCGAAATATGAAACTGAATCTCATTTGTTTTTAAAAAAAGATTAATCTGTTGATCAAATACCTTTTTTATTTTTTATACTTCAGATAGTTATTGGGAAAACTTCCATTATTGGGGGCTCTTGGCGCGATTCAAAAGATCGCCAAATTTACGGTAGCAAGCAATTCCAACTATCTGCCAGAGAGTTGAGTTGATACACTAAATACTCGATTGGATTGATGAAAGCCTTCGAAAATGGCGTTTTAAATTGAAATTACAGAGACAGAATCAGGTCTAAAATTGAGATAAAAAAATAACTACTCATCGGATTTTGTTGAAACTGGTCTCTAAACCTTCCCAGTACCAAAAGGAACAAACGGTGAAAATTTCAGGCAAATCTCCCGGGAAGTTTCTGAGATCTTAGGGAACACACATATATACACATTTACCAACATTCATTTTTATATATATAGATTATGCTAAAATTTAATTCCTCCCAATATTACTTTTTAAGTATTTTTCATTAAAAAGGGGTGATTGTTTTAAAACCGACAACCAGAATGATGAAAAACCAATAAACAGCACCAATTTAAAAAAACTGATTTCATAAGGATGCCAAGCTAAAAAAACATTTGCCTTAAATTCAAATATAGTTTATTCTTGATATCTTGACTTCACTTAGCTCAAATTTCTCCTTTGGTCAATATTTTTAATCCAAATTGTCGAAAATGTTACATAATGGACATTTTTATAAACTAACTAGAAGGCCACTATGCTCATCCATTTTTTTTTCATCAATGCTCTTTCTGGGAGGGGAAACTATTTCCCAAACAAAACTCTAAATTTCATTGACTGATAAATATGAATATACACACATACACATACCTAATACTAAAAGACATTAAGTTAACAAAGAAAAAGTAACACTGCAACACATTCGCTGAATTTGTTGGACCATCAGACAAAAATTTTTGATTTTTTTTTTTTTAAGTCACAGTGACTCCTTGACCTCTCATTCAAAGTTCCCAAAATACCATTAACTTGTAATTTAACAACCAAAGAAAGTAAGTTTTAAATATTTTATTAATGCAACCTAAATTTCATATGATTTTTTTTTTTTTTTTTTATACTTCAAAATTTGATTTCAAAACAAATTAAACTTTCAAGATGAAAAAAAGTGAATTAAATTTGACACACCAAACTTGATTTTCTAATATTGAGGAATACAATTAAAATGTGTTCAAATATACTCAATTAATATTAAACATGAAATTTTTTAAATATACTTTACGGGAAGATTTATTATTATTATTATTTTATGCTTAAAGCTAACCTCTTCTTCTGTAGGCTTATAATCTTCATCAGAAGACTCTTCGGAAAACTCTGCCTCTAGAAGTTGCTTGGAAGCCACATCAGGCTGTTTCATAGGAGAAGAAACTGGCCATGGAAGCTGAAAACATAAACATACCCATTAAAAATTAAACAAAAATAATTACTGGCACAATGAAGCTATGAAAAATTTTCAAATGTAAATGATTAAATTTTTCAGATAAATAAGTAAATTTAATGCTTCACTTATTTTATTTTTATTTGCTATTCGTCTTACAATGCACGCTGTCCCATCATTTAAAAATTTTCCAGGATGGAATGGGGAAGAAAGTTATACATTCAATTCTGTGGTGTAAACAGAAATTGACTTCGGGGGGGAGGGGAGGGGAGTGCATATTGTTATTGGGGTAGGAAAAGCAGCCAACTTTTTTGCCTTGGAATTAATTCTTATAAAAAAAAGAACATACCTTATATTAGTCACATTTGTTCTATCTGTAATTCTTCAAGAATTTATGTAACTTTAATAAAGTTTAACAAATACAAAATAAATATTTTAAGAACAATAAGAAAGATAACATGAGAATGGAAACTTCAACTTACCAGAATCAGTAGAATTTATTTTTGAAAAAAGGATCAAAATCATTAACTTAATCAAAACTATGGGTCACAAATAGAGACTCAATTACACATAGCCACATAAATGCATTTTCTTTTTTTGAGATATTAATTGTATATAAATCTATGAAAATGGCTTTTTAAGAACAAATGTACATCACTGCCATTTTCAAGTGTTTTTAAATTTTTAAACGAATATTTGGGCTTCATGAGGGAACAAATTGAGCAACAAATTGTATTAAAATAGTTTCCATTTCCTCAATCAAAATATTCTGTTAATGGTAAATTATGCTGTTAATAAACATTAAGTTTGCAAATAATCTCAAAAAATTAATTTTAAAGTTTTAGAAAAGTCTCAACAGATTTTATGGTTGTCCCATGCATTTATTTTTAAAGTTATGAAAATTGCACTTGCTACTGAGAATACTGAAAAAATTAACTAATATGTAATACATAAACCTAATTTATAATTTTACATATTTTACTGATACATAAGTGAAAGTACTAAACTAGAGATTTTAACATATATACAGTAGACGCCGCTCAAGGTGATCACGCCTGGACGCAAGTGATTTGATAACAATAAAGTTCATCGATTATAATAAACAGCAAAAGTTAGATTCTGATCTTTGCTGATAATTTCAATTCATATGTTCTTAATATGAAATGAATGTAGTTATCTGAAAAAATATAGCAACAAGGAAAATTCATCAAAATAATACAATAGGTAAATTTTTGACTGGCAGAGAGAGAAGAAATCATCAATTGGTATTTGTCTGCAACCTGTACTCAGCAATTAATTCATTAAAGAGTTCAAAATTATACTTTTCCTGAAACTGCTCAGTACACCGCCCCCCCTCCCCCGCTCTGGTCCTCCCTCAAGTGAGCAGCAGTGGGGGAAGTGCCTTTTCCTCAATGATACTTAAGTTCATTGTTGTCCGAATCCTATGTTGAAGCCTATATTTTTAGCTTAATAATGGGCGGGTATAAACATTTTTTTTTCACTGGATTTCAGAACATGTTTTAAAGGCAAAAAAAAAAAGAGAGAGATAGGGTTTTTTTTTTTCTCATTTTGCCGCTGATGTAAGAAAAAAAATTCTTGTATTGATAACAATAAACGAAGTTTTGATTACAAAAAACGATGGTTTTTTAAATGTACTTATGCGCAACCAGACCGGACTTAGTGATTCTGATCACATTAAGCAGTGTCCATTGTTTTAAACAAAAATAAATGTGCTTTACAGACACAGAAGATGCAATCAGATTTTGAAATGTATAACACATCGACACAGACAAAGAGCATGAGTAAAATAACCATTAGAATGAAAAACTTTTGCATTCACACAAGTTGGTGTATGCAATATAACACTGATAGATCTTAAGAAAATCGGCTGTTGGGCAGGATTTTTATTGGTTTGGCAGTCAGGCAGTTTCCTTGCAAAATCAAAGTTTGGGAGCAACATTTTTGTTTTTGCACGATTAGCTCAGAAATTAAGCCACTGGAAGTAGAAAAACTACTTTCAACAATTTGGCACAAAAAATGACATAAAATATATAATAAAATATTAACTTTCACAATAGTGATATTTTCCTCAACGTGTTACCTATTTATTATGGAAAAAACATTCATCTTTGTAGTTTGCTGGGAAGATAAACAACAGGTGTAGCTTTTCTTAAAAATTTCAGTAACTCATGAGACAGTTATTAATCAAGATTTTTCATAATGAGAAAAGTAAATTTTAGTTATTCAATTATTAACTGCTGATGAAATAAATAAAATTTGCATTACTATGCGCTGCTTCTCTCTCAATTCCTTTGCTTTGGATCTAGTTAATTTAGGCTCGAAGGGTGCTTCATCCAGATCATCAACTTCACTATTTTCCAATTTCATCGTGTTGCGCACCATAGCAAGGACATATTCGTTCGTTATAACATGCTAGTCAACAAAAGAAAAGTAAAATTAGATACATAAATACAAAAAACCTATTTGACTAATTTAAATTTAAACAGCAACGTTTCATACCCTGAGAATGTTTTTAACATTTCTTGCAGTCAATTTATTCTTATTGGCAGTTTCTACAAGAACATGATCAATTTCTTCATCCATTCCATCAAGCACCTCAGAGATTTCTTCTGGATCCATACTAGAATTTAATTTTTCACTTGATGGTTTGATCGTATTCTCGATCGTCTTTCTGGGTGTACTGAACGGCGACTTGAAGACACTGTCAGTATCACATTTCTGAAGTTTTTCTTTTTTTTCATCACAGTTCAGTTTTCCGAATTGTTTTCTTTTTCCAAGTCTTTTATTTGAAACAGATTCTACTTTTTCATTGTCATCGCAAATTTGATCGTCAGCTGATGACATTTTGCCACATGAAACAGATGTCAAATGGGAATCAATAAGAAAATATGCAAGATTCTAACAATGGCTACGAAGAGTTGCAAAAAAACCTCATCTTTTGCATTTCTTCCAATCTTGGATAAAACATGGGAATGAAAATAAAATATTCATCACATATTGCTGTTTGACAATGTTTACAATTGAATTAAGTTTGCTTGCATGTCAATAAAGAGCGCGAATCTTCGCTGGGTTGCAAAAATTTGGCGAGCTTGCGCTTAAGGGGAGCTTCTTTTTCAAATGAGTTGGAAGAGAAAACAGACGTCTGATCAATGAAAAAATGGTTTTGATGATTTAGATTGTGAACAGAATATTACTTCGTTTGCTGAATACTCCAGATGTATTGTTTCCTACAAAATATTTCTACTTACATTGTGCCAGTGGCTCTGTATACCAACCCTCCCCCATTTAGCACACCACACGATAACCTACAATTGCTTTGAGAACAACAAATTTGATAAATTGTCATATAGCCTTGATGGTATGGCCAAACTTAAGTGTTCATATGTTAATAATAAATAATGATTCAACCAAAATCAGAAGCTACATCGGAGGACGGCAACCATGTACAAAATAAGTTGGCGCTGCTATTTCTTGCCACGAAGATTCGCGTTCTTTACTTTTCTCATCATTTCACCCGCGAAGTCAATATATTGCCAATCTGTAAATTGAATCTTTTCTATTTTTTAAAAAATGAAAGAGAAAGTAATTGAACGTAATTTTATGAATATTATTTTTCTTTTTTTCTCTTAAAACATGTTTTTATACTAGTGTCTTATATTTTTGCACCGGTTTCCGTTTTTGATACCCCGTTTCTAAAACAGCTTTTGGCAACAACCGGTTTTTCTGTTCTTCTGCTAGTCTTCGATCCGATCGGTGTTGCTTGCGCCATTTGTTAGAAATTTATTTTAATATACAAACCTTTATTTCTGTTGCAAAACGAAGGAACTGCTCTTATTTGAAGTATCGTCTGTTTAAAATTATTTAAGGTTTCCCTTCTATAGTTGTATAATGTCTGTCAGTGAAAGGTAAGTTATCTTGTCGTATGCTCTATGTACGTCAGTGTGAATAGTTAAACAATACTAATATGTACCTTATTTGGTTGTTTTTCTGTTGTGTTTAAGGCATATCTTTACTTTGTGTGTCAACATTCTCTCATTTTGCTAGCTTCGCTGTGTTCTTTGGTCCATTTATTGCCGATTGCTAATACCAGTCCATGAAAATGGCGCGAACGATTTTATGACAATGGCGAATATTTAAAATTTTCATGTACTTAGGATTTTGTTTCCCCCCAATACTTTCAAGATGAAACAGAAAAATGCACCGCAACTAATGTTTTCAAATTTCAAGCATTTCTGTTTATTTATAAAAATTGTATCAAGAGACAGTAAAATAATTTGGAATAAAATGTTAATTTTTTTCACAATTTCAGGAGTAAAGAAGATCCAGATGATTTTGACCCATTTGTGTTGCGTGTACGAGGTTTACCTTGGTCAGCCACTAAAGATGATATAGTAAAATTTTTTGAAGGTAAGTAAATTTGTGCTGTAATATACTTTTTGTTAACAAATCAACTGTCAAACTTCTATGAATGCCCTCTTGTGTTACTGATTTGTACAGTTTCTGCATGGTGTGTACCATTAAATTATGCGTACACAAGTTGCTAGTGCATTTGTTTTGTCCCTCAGAAATAACCAAGGATTTATTTTATAACTTTCAATATAAATGATCATAATATGCTGGAAATTGCCCACAGAATTGGGACATGATTAGGACAACCATGCCTTCTGTTTCAAAAGACACACTGCCATTTTAGCCACCCGTTGTCCCCAAGATATGGCGCTAAAATGACCTGTTTTCTGAAAGAAAGCTAAAGAAAATAAACAAACAGTTACAACACTTTTTAGAAAGAAACCACTCAATTGCTGGTAATTTCCTCTTTTTTCCTCCATTTTTCAACAATCTCATGCCTCATGAGCATCTTAGAGTCAACAGCGCATTATTTCTCAGTAATCACAACTTCAGTTGTAAATTAAGATCTGAAAGTGCCTGTTCTTTAAGAACTAAGAAGAAATTTTATTTCCCAGTTGTCAGACCTAGATAAAATGTCAAACTGTCTGTGAACTAAAATTATTTCCTGAATTTTGTTCAAATACAGAGTTTCCCAAATACTATATTGCCGCAAACAGCATGCAAGTTAACCTTTAGGAACCATGACCAAGCTCAGGACCAAGAAAAACTGGATAAATCTGCTGAGCGATAGTTGGTACAAGAGCGATTGCCCAGGAGGCTGTCTAGCTATCAATACCAACAGGCAGTACCAAACAGCCATCACAAGACTCCGCAGTAGATACATCCAAGTCCCTCAGGTATTCCACTGGAGTGAAAGACTATGCCCTGTGTAAAAATTGTATCACTGCGCAGGCTTCTCCAGACCATATTCTATCTTGCCTGGGTCTATCCACTGAAGACTTGAGGGATAGACCAGGTCTAGTCATTGAATTTTTTAAGGTGAAGGATTTGTTGGACTTGATCTAGCTCTGCTAGATACCGGGGATTTGAAAGAAGAAGAAAGACCTTTAGGAACCGGGCAGTATCTCATGTTGTACCATAAGTCTCGTCTAGTTTAGAGCACGGAGTTGAAATTTTCACTCGAAACCTTTGGAGCCGCGGATTTTTTCAAGGTTTCATACGTCTGGTACGACAGTTTATACCTTCTCTTTTCAATGGAAAAGAAATCTGGATAAACTGTCAGACTACCTTGGTCGAAAGAAAAATTTCGATATAAACAGCCTGGGTCCAAAAGGTTAAGGACCTCTATAATGGTTGCTAATATTAACTTAGTTGCTAATATGTCGTGATTAATGTCAGTTTCATTTGTTACCAGTTGCTGCCATACAAAGGCCAAATTAAGACGTTGTAGATTAAAAACTACAAATAAAGAAATATTTGAAGAAACTGACAAAATTGTCTAACCTTTGACAATTTTCTGCAAACTGCGCTCCTGTATTCTGAATTATTTGGGCCTAGATTAGGAGACCCTGTGTTGAACATTCTGTGCTTGAGTTGAATTTTCATTTATTATTTAAAATTTTGGGAGCTTTTAAATTCCTGATGGTATCATGTGAATTTAATTATGATTTTTTCCTTTTAAACAATATTTTATGTTCATAAATTGTCAGACATTAATGAGCATAATGTTAATATATTCATAGGTTGTAAAATAAAAAATGAAAGCAATGGAATACACTTAACCATGTCTAGAGAAGGTCGTCCCAGTGGCGAAGCTTATGTTGAGTTCGAAACAGAAGAGGATACAACTAAAGGACTTGAAAAAAATAATGAACATTTAGGTAGCAGGTATATTGAAGGTAAGGTTTACTTAATGCTGTGGCTGAAAGTAATTTATAAATGTTAAAAGAAAATATTTTAAGTTTGTCAAATTGAACTAAATTAGATTGAGTTTATATATTACTCTTATTTTGTGAAGCACCAAACTTTTCAACTCAATGAAGCACAACAAGAAGTGATAAATCATCTTTCAGAAATGTTAACAGGGGCGTTGCCGACTCTGCTGGTGCAGTAGATCTCGTCTCCTCCAGCCTCCAGAATATTTGTGGGGGTCCTCAGCACCCGTACGAATATTTTGGAGCACATTTCTTTGTTAAAATTTACCTTATTTTGACCCCCCTTTACCTTTCACGTAGTCTTTGAGCACTCCCACTAATTTTCAAAATCTGGCATCACTGAATGTTAAGATACAAGCTAATGAAAATGATCACACGCTTTTAAAATGGGAGAAGGAAAATGTTAAAGCCCAACTGGCAGGCTTTATCATTATAGCTAGCATTCTGAATAAATATCTATCACATTGTGCTGACTAAATTTAAAGGACGTGTTAACTATCCTGATTATCGACCAGTCTTATACACTTTTTTTAATGGTGATTATTCATTAAATGTAGAAAAATACACCCATTTCAACTTAACGAGTGTGAAAGCTACTTCTAGACAGGATGACACATTGCTTTGTATCAATTGTCAAAAAACTTTATATCACAAATTAAACAATGTTTTAAAATGGAAAAACAGAAAAGCTGACTGTGTAAAGATTTCAGATGTGGGTAATTCCATGTCAAATCAACCAATGGTCAAAACTTCATGTCTTCGGATTTTGCTCATTTTTGTCTCAAATAAAGTATTAATAGAACAGGGGAAAAAAACAAAGTTTTAGAATTTTTTATGCATTTGTTTCCGAGATAAATTTTTGAAGTTTTGACAAAATCACAAATTTTGCATTACTTATACACCTTCAGGGCCCAATGCAGGCCGATTTTGCTACCATTTATCGGTACCTTCACAAAAATAAAATAATAAACGGTACCTTCACAAAAAAAAAACAACAAAAACGGTACCTTCACAAAAACTATTGGTATTGACATCGTTCAAAAACAATGACAAAGAATTAGTAACATTGATTTGAAAACAGTGTTTTTATATCATAGATAAATAAAACGTTGCAACATTTTGGCGATAACTGCAACTTATAGTAACCCTGTTCTACTCCACTTGATTTCTATTGCAACCCTACTTCCCATCCTCAGGGCAAAGCCTGTTTTGTGGGCCTGCAACAACCCAGCATTTTTTAAATTATTTGTTTTTCGTTTGGATTCGTTTATTAGACACATTAGTTATGGTTGATGTTTTTTTTTCACCTCTTTATCGGATGATTTGGAGAATAAAATAACATCTGAATAAGCAGAAATGCTATCACCCTTTTAAAAATAGATTTTTTCAAGGGCGTTGCAGTTATGGTTTTCTTATGGTTTTCCTTACAGTTATGGTTTTCGATCTCAGACTCTAATTTGTTTTGTTTTTAAGCAATAACTAGACACAAACTGAATTTTGGGAAAAAAAAAAAAAAAAAAAACTTTTACATGGTATAAGCTGCAGGAGTTAAAATTCAGCTTTTAAACAGGTATAAGCGGAGGCGCCTTATCTACCAGAAAATACGGTATGTAAATAAAAGGAAAATTCAAAAATAAACTGGAACACTTATTTTATTTCTATTGATAAGTGGAATTTAAGGTTATTTACTGTTATGAAAGGAAGAAAAATAGTCTTCACAATTACTCAGGCATGTTATTACTTTTTTTTTTTTTTTGAGTATTAGTCTTTTTTTATGGTGTTAGTAATTCATAATTTTTTTTGACAATGTAAGTTCTTTTTGTATTATTTAATAATATGATTATAAATGTAACAATCACATGAGTTTTTTGTCAAAAATTCAATAACTTAAAATGTGCTGTGAAAAAATAGCGAACAAGAAGTATATTCACAAAAATAGGATGACGATTAAATATATTCACAAAAATAGGTAGTAAGATAAAAATCCTGAATTGGGCCCTGACCTTTAAGTAGCCGTAATTAAAAAACTACTTGACCTAAAAAAAATGCAATTGGTCTTGTTTTGTTCAGTATTTAATGAGGTTTCATAAAATTTATAACATGACTTAGCTGCTAAAAAATTTTGTTTTAAATTTTTTTGCAAAATTTTAATTTATAAAAATTTAAAATCGAAATTTTTAATTTCTTTGGAAAAAAAATTGTTATTTAGTCTTCTGTTAGCAACATTTCTGGAAAATTTCATGATGGTAATCTAATGGTATCATGGTGAAATAGAATTTTCTTTTCAAATTGCTTTATTACTAGCATTTGTTCTGTTAAAAAGTAATTCAATTAGTTCAGTAATTCAACATGATTACAACATAAAAAAAAAAAAAACAAGGTGGTGGTACTCCTGGCAAAAATTGTTTCTACTTTTAATATCTTCATTCCTATTTTTATTGGTTGATTTGGTATGGAATGACCCATGTATACTAATATTATATTTCTTAAATATTTTTTTTTAACTTTTGAGTGTTACTTGTTTTTAGCTTAACATTCAATGCTGTCAATTTGGCTATAAATCAAATGTATTCATGAGTGTTATTGATATTTCTTAGCTCTGCTCTTGTATGCACTAGTATTGTTTTTCTACCTACTATTCGCAATTACCGTTCCAACATTTTCCTCTGATAATCCTCTCTGGTTAGTTTACTTTAAAAATGGGGGAAAATGATGACACTTATGAATGTTCACACCATTTGTTCAAGTAGAACATTTTTGTGCATTATTTCAGGGGTCAATCCAGGATTTTTTTCCCAGGGTCCTGTTTTTGGAATTTTGAGAAAAACAGTTCAGAATTTTGTGAAAATTAATGTGCAATTTAGTGAAAACTAAAGTAATTTTGTAAGAAATAGTTAATATCCAATTGTTTTTGAAGCTCAGATTTTTGTGAAGGGTCCTATTTTAAGTTTCTGAATTTTGTGAAGGGTCCGTTAACGGACCTAATTTTTCTCTTGATTGACCCCTGTATTTGCACTATATTCCTGGAATTTCAAATTTTGATTTTCA
Organism: Uloborus plumipes; assembly: GCA_038373865.1. Taxonomy (NCBI): domain Eukaryota; kingdom Metazoa; phylum Arthropoda; class Arachnida; order Araneae; family Uloboridae; genus Uloborus; species Uloborus plumipes. Next base: position 56,746 of record JAXGGA010002003.1, read on the forward strand.
AGCATAAGAAAATATTTTTGTGTAATAATAAATATCGACTGCAGGTGCAAACTTTTAAAAATTTAGTGAGAAGTTCGTTCTGGAGGCTTTTACGGACAAAATGATATCTAAAATAGAGAATACTAAAAATATTTTGATGACGAAAAGCAAGATTATTTGAAATGAGCATAGTAGTGACTGTTTTTCTTTAACATTGGCATCTGTTATGTCATATGGCATCTGTATTGTCAAATAGTGCCCCCCCCCCCCCCAAATCTTGTTTTAATATTTATTTATAGTCAGAGACTTAGAATGAAAAAAGCTTTCATAAAGATTATATTGAAGAGTTTTTCAACACATTAAATGAAAAATAAAAATAATTGTTTTTTTTAGTTATGAAAAGTAATACTATTTATTTAAGAGCAATCTACATGATTTGTCATAGTTTTCAGGTCAAAACAGAATGAGATGGAATGGGCTTTAAGGAAGTGTGGTTTGGATGTTGATGAAGCATTTGGTGATGCCTGCGTTCGCTTAAGAGGTCTTCCATTTGGATGTTCTAAAGAAGAAATAGCTCAGTTCTTTACTGGTAATTAGAATTAGTAATGAATTTATGTTTTCTTTAATATTTGAGTTAATGATTAATTAAAGTGCTTGATATATCTGATGGCAGCAATAGTTATACTTCTTATAAAGATTTTGATCTGGAGCTGCTATTGTTGAGGCCTATGACAAAAAAAAAAAAAAAAAAAAAAAGCCTTACCAGTAGGTAAAAAAGTAATTCATCATCTGTAAAAAATTTTATAAATGGGAAGTTGAATAGGATTCTATAGGTGTTCTGGTAGTTCCTTGGTATATTTTAAGCGCTTCCATTTGTATAGATACTTATATTGTTGTTGCTTATGAGAAAATTTCAGGAATTATTATGTTTAATGATGAAACTTAAAAAGATTGCTTTGTTGTAGTTTGTAGAGATATAATTTTTGTATAATTATGATAAAAAACAATTTCTGAAGCTTAATTCTGAATATTAATTTGTACTACATTATTTAAAAACTCCAATAAACTAGTAATCATCAAAAATTTTCAGCTGTTAACCCTCCAATTTAATTCAAGAAACTTAAGTTTTAGTACTTTTTCAAATTCAGAAGTTTTTATCAATTTCAGAAGTCTTATCAATAAAGCTACTTTATTATCAGAGGTTTAGACATTCCCCACTGAGGTTGGTACAACTGAAAGGAATTTTTAAAAGATAGACCAATTTCGCCACAATCGAAACCATCGCCAAATTTAAATCATTCAGTCTTTCCAAAAATCTACATTTGGAAAACTTTCTAGTAGAGTATAACATATTTAGTGTGCCTCAATGATTGGCAGTCTATCGCTCTTCTTAATGACATTTTTTATTGTGCAAAAAGGTAAAGCAAATATTACTTACTATTCAACTTTAAAAACCTAAAATATTAAGTCAAGCAGAAGAGATATTCAAGGAATAATTCCAGTTTCTTTTAATGAATAATGAAAAAAAAAACATGCATTGTATATTTTTAAAAACAATCAGTTTTAGGTAATTATTAGGTGGTATTCGTGCTGATATCACAATACCCTTCAAGATACCTTGCACTGTCATTTGCAATATCCTGGCAAATGGTAGCATCAGTGATACCAACAGTTGTAGATAACTTTTAATATAAGAATTACTTTTTAGTTATTTTAGTCTTATGTGGCAAAACTAGTTTCAAGTTCCTCAAAACAAAATGTTACTTAGAAGATGTATAATTTCTGTGTAGCTTACAGTTCATCAAACTAGCATTACTTTAAAACAGTTTGTACTCTTCATTTTAGAAATACTATTCCCACCATTCATTTTGCATTGCTAGTTTTTTTAACTAAAACACTATATCTGTCTAACTTTGCTTTGCAACTGATGGAAAATCTCTTAAAAACGGGCCCTGTACTGTAGATATGTTGTATATCTTGCTGTAAAAGGCATCTTTTGAGTGGTTAAATATTGTTCTGTGGTGAAATTTGGCTAGTACTGTGTTAGTTTGAGTCAAGTCTTTAATCTCCAAATCACACATGTGTTTAACTTTAAATTATGTAGCTAAGTAAAATAGAAGTTGGCTACATTTTAAAAGTAATTCAATTTTTATGTATAAAAGTAATCAATTCATATTGGTAAAATATGACTAGGTAGCAATGATATCTTGCTGGAACCAATTTATTTTCTTGCTGAGAACGTACTCCTCATGACTTTTTTGTTTTTACAAATTGCATTTAACAAGGTATTCATTGTAAAGGTCAAGATTCAGAAATTTATCAGTGGCCCCAAAAAACTTAAGGGCTACCAGTGCTGTCTAGTCTTAAAGTGTAAAATGGGGGAGGGGGGGTTCTAGTCTTAGAAAAAATAAATAGAACTTGCCACATTTTAAATAATTTTTATTTAAAGCCTATTCTTTGCATAAAGATTTATTTTGCAGAAAGTAAGTTAAAATAAGTTAAAGTTTTAAGTTTTGAAAAAAAAAAAAAAAAGTAAAATAAATTAAAAGATGACAAACATTTCAGATACAATAATATTATTTTACATTATAGTCACAGAGCCTGCAAAGCAATGAGGACACGTTACAATTTTGCAAATGAAATTTCACTTTTCAAAAAAATAATGTGAAAAATAAACCATATTTTTTGGCACATTTCATGTTATTTTCAATAGCTTGTTTTGCCATTAACATCAAATTCTGTGCCATGACCCTTGTCTACATCCAGCTTGCAAATGACCAAATATGGCTAATACTGGAAATTTAGTTGCATAAAAGTACGTAACAATCCTTAAGAACTGCAGTTTAGATGAAATAGTAAGCTCTCAGCACATTAGCATTTACAAAATGGATAAGATAATATTCTGAAAATAAGATTTGAAAAGTAAATTCAAGAAAATTAAAAAATACTGAAAACAAAAATGGCACATTTTGAGTCTTTTTTTTTTTTTAATAAGTTTACATTGCAACAGACATTCAATTCAAATTTTGAAAACTGAGGCAGGTAAGAGTCTTATCTTCTTTTATCTTTCAAATGACAAAACATGACGACTCCGTCAAACTAAACTTTTGAATTTATTGCATAAAAGTTTTTTTTTTTTTTTTTTCAAATAAAAAATGCTCTGGGATGCCGCTTTAGCGGAAATTTCTAAAATTTTGGCACATTAGCATTCAAATCAATCATAAGATAAAGTTAAAAAACGATTATAATCATTTCTCAAGAAATTTATTTAAATAATTGAAAGAAATAATAATCTATTTGCTGTGTTTCATTGGTTCACAGTTTAAAAATTTTATCTAGAGGCATATTTCCCAAGGGAAATTGTCTTCCATCCTGTTGAGCAATTCCAGTTCATCCCACAGTTTTTTTCTTTTAATTTTTTTGGGACAATGGGAAAAAAGTTGATGACTGAGGAAATTTTTTTGCATCGCCACTTTACAAACTTGATCCGCAGCGTGGCTGTTGTGAATCTTGACCTTTAGTTCACTTTTTTTTTTCTTTGTGAGAGGTTAGCTCCATTATTTTTCTTCAAAAATTTTGTTAGTTTGACTATTTTCAAACTAATAGAAAGTTTGAAGCAAAAAGCCTCAGCCCTGGCTTACAGGTGGTAACTCATTGCACATAATAGAAAGTTTGTGTAGCATAAAAAAATAACATCAAAGTATTTCTTCTCACAACAATAAAACTGAGCATGAACTTCAAATGCATATGTAATCTATTTCCTGAACATAAAACTTATCTTAAGTATTAAATTTTCTGAAGCATTTCAGAAACTACATACTAGTGTACTAAGAATGGTTAATTCTTCCAAAAGACTTATCATCTTTTGGCAGAGGGGTTTGATTTCCTAGTTGGTCAAATTGGGATGTGTACTCCGGCTTTTCATCCAAAACTTTACATTCTTGTTAACTCTCATTTTCCATTTATCTAGTTTAAAATATTGTGGAAAAGTGAACATATCCTTCTAAAGGGATGTTGCTTCTGTTTTCCCTTCTGAGAGAGCATGGCAGTAATGTAAAATATTCGGTAGCTTTACTTTTTTTACAAAAAATGATTTTCCTCTTTAAGAAATTTATTCTTTTTTTTCTTCTGTAAATAAGTCATGTAGCAAATGTAAAGTAATAAATCTGTGTTACTAAAATTAAATCTGCAAAATAGTCTCTAAACTATATTATGTTAACATAACTTGATAATTCTACGATGAGCTTGAAAGAACTGTATGCTATTATTGCATTCTAAGTAATATTGCGGCTTTCGTTGAAATTTCCCAGTTCTTCATAGATCCCTCCCAGATTCTATGTACTATAATGTATTCCTCACTTTTTTTTATGATTATAATGAATGATATTTTTTTTTATGAAATGATAAGTCTCTCAGTAAAAGTTAAAACTGGGTTATTTTGTTCTTTTTGATTTTCGTATTGTCTCTAATATTTACTACAATAAGTCATTTCACTATTTAGCTTCCTTAAATGCTTCACACTATTCCAAAAAGTTTCTTTTACAAAAATAACCAATACAATAAAACAAAGTTGATTTAATTGCTGTCACATTTCTTGAATTCCATAACAGCAAATTTTTGTATATAACAATTTTTAAGCCTCTTGAAATTCCCTGCATCTGAACTTTAATGCTTAATTTACAATTCATAATACAGTACAGAACCTTTTATCCGGGAACCAAAATACCGGGAAACCAGAAAACCGGCAACATTTTGTCGATTTTTCCGCCACTTTTTAAAATACGCATTTTCGGCAATTTCTAAAAAATGAAGAGCTTTTTTTTTTTCGTTTTTCTTTTGAAATACCTAAATGAATATGAACGGTTTCTTTATAAATACCATATAAGTGGCAAAAAGCTCAGAAATTTTTAATATTGTAATACCTATAAGCACTTCTGGATCGTTTTCAGATTTTAAGATGCATACTATTTACTATCGTAACTTGGGTTTTATAAACAATTGGCAAATATCGCTTCGTAGCGATCCAGAAAACCGGGAAATTCAGTTATCCGGGATAGCTGTGGTCCCGAACATCCTGGATAATTGGTTCTCTACTGTATTTCAATTTTTTTTAAAAATGAGTAGAATATTGAGGTTCCAATATGACCTTCTATTAAAATGCTCTGCTTATCATGGGATTAAAAGCTTCATAAGTTTTTAAAATTTGATAGGTGCTTATTTTAAAAATCATGGAAATTTTTTATTGGTTAACAAATGAACATTTGTAGCTCATGGTCAGATTAGTTAAAGAAACTGGTTTTTCTTACAAAGCCTATATGCATAAAGCTTTTTCTAAAGCTTATATATTGAAATACCATGCCTCAGAAATGACTGATAATTTCTTGTATAAATTGAGTTTTCATTGCTAGTTTGTTTCAGCAACTCACCCAAGTTGGATGACCTCTTCTCAAATGGTTTCATTAATGTTTGTTACTCAAGTTTTTTGTAGTGATCTCTATAATGGGTTGGATTTTAATTTGAAGGGTTGGAGATTGTCCGAAATGGGATTACCCTACCAACTGACTTCCAGGGGAGAAGCACTGGGGAGGCTTATGTACAGTTTGCATCACAAGAAATAGCAGAAAAGGCGATGGGGAAACACAAGGAAAAAATTGGGCACAGGTATATAATTGAGCAGCCAGGGCGGGACTCTGTCCGTCAACTGGGCTATTTATGTATTTTATTATTCTTTTTTATGAACTATGTATATATATTTGTTTAATTATGTTGTGTATGTAAAAGTAATGGGTTGAATGAGATTATAGAAATCAGTGATGGAAATGGAATTTTGCTGGTACTTTAACTTAAAACACAATGGGGTTGTGGGAATGATCTTATTTTTCAATGTGCTTCTTTAGATTTCTAAAAAAAGTATCTTGACACCTGCCCATTTCCATTGCTCATGGTTGTATGGTCAAGTGCATACCTGGCAACCTTGTTTTTCAATCAGAAAAGTGGCAAAAAAAAAGTAATATAATAGATATGTGGAAGATTTTACATGATATAACATCGAATACATAGTACAATGTCTATCGCATACTTGATGACAATTTTTATGATGAAAGATGGACTGAATTATACTTAAATACCGTTCAACTTTTTAAATCTCGAATACAGATCGTCATATAGAAGGGATACTAAAAGATTAATTCCAGTTGCGTTTATTTGTTTAAAAACACATTTCATGTATTTAATCAGTTGGAATTGAAATGTGGGTCATTTGCAATATTGTGGCAGATGGTAAAACGCAATGGGTTCTGGAAATGCTCTTATTTTCAATGTGTTTCTTTAAATTTTTAAAAGTATCTTGATACATGGCCATCTCCATCACTCATTGTTGTATGGTCGACTGCATGCTTGCTGACTTTGCTTTTCAAAAATCAGACAAGGGACATCAGAGGTGCAAAAACTAATGAAATAGATAGAAATGTTGAAGATTTTTCATATTATATAGGAATAAAGTTTCTAACTAATGAATTAAATTGGTACTGTTTGTATTAACTGCTATCTAAAAAGAGCCTTAAAAGCCATTAAAATTAATAAAATATACTATTTTGACCAGGCTATAATAGGTGTACATTGGCAAAGTAATGGATTCATTGTGATCATAAACTAACAATTGTCCTAGTTGGAAGCATTCTACATTAAAACCCAAATATTTGCAGATGTGCTTATTCAGTGACGTTGAAAGTACTTTTTTCATAATGAAGCTAGTTTTTTGGGGGCTGGAGAGAACTCATGGCTGGTGCAAACTACTCAAGAACGTAGGGGTGGAGGGTGAAATATTGAAATAACATTTTCATTGATATGACTCCTTATTTTATTTTTCTTAACTATCTTCAAATGAACACTGTTGAACTATTTAAAAGCTCCTTTAAAATGTAAAATCATCTGTAAAAAAACAATTCAGCTACTGATCACCATTGAAATGTAAAAGCGCACAAAGGGATAAACAAAAATAAATCTTTACCCAGATCCACAACTTGTGTGAGCAGGGTTGCCACGCCACAGGGAAACCTGAAAAGACAGGGAAAATACAGGGAATTGAAAAATCCACAGAAAAACAGGGAAAATCCAGGGAATTTTGAAAATTTCTTCAAAAACCTGGAAAGTGCAGGGAATTTTACTTTTTTTCAAAAGTTCAAGTTACCAAGATGAATTCTAAAATATGTAAACTACCAATGAGCAAATTCATGAGCAAGTGAATAAAATAATAATGATGAATAAAATAAAATAAATAGTAATTTTACTTCATAGCTTTTTTTTTTGCTAAGTTTATTTATTTGTAAGTATTTAATTGTGTATTACAGAAGCAAAAAATATTTATTACTTAGTTTGATATGCATTTTAAAGCTTATGCTAATTTAATTAGAGAGTATGAGATTACTCATCAATCTGTTCTATGATTTCAGTTTTAATAAATTCTGCTTTGCCTCCCTGTTTTTATTTAATTAGTTTTTTTTTCTGTGCCAGGATATTAATGTTCATATAGAATATCAGTCTTCGCTCGTTCGTAATACTGCATATTCATGCAGGGAAAACACAGGGAATTTTTCCCCCGGAATTGAGTGGCAACCCTGGTGACTGAATAGCTATGTGTAAACAACCGACCTGGCTTACATTCTTTGACACACTATTCAGCTGAATGAAGGAAAATTATGGCATTACTGAAATATAGCTTAAAATATTGTAGCAGGTTAGATGTAGAGTTGATTATGTTGCAGAGAAACTCACTGTCACCATAACGGTTTTTTTAAAGAAGTGTTAGATCAAGCTCAATTTCAGAAAGCTTTTGTAACATGCCGAAGTTTTGGAAGAGCTGCAGTTGTTATCAGATAGTGTCTTGTTACATCCTTCAAAGTTCCAACTTTTTAGGTTTATATTTTTTCTCTTGATATTAGAAAAGAGTTTAAAGACCTCCATATGCTTTTAGACAAGCAAATTATCCATTTTAACTTGCTGTGGCTTAATTATTACAACATTTTTTTGTTTATGCGTGTAACTAACATGATTAAGGAGCTCTGTTCCATCCAGATGGCTGAAATTTTATGCGGAATCCTTATGGGGGTCTACTTGCGCCTCCCCTTTTGATTACATTTGAAGTTCCGAAATTCCTTTTTGCAAATGAATTATAATTTCAGTACTAATTATTATAAACTAGAGTAATATCAATTCACAACTGCTTTATGCTGTATGAGCAAGTTTTCCGTTACAATGATGAAGTAAGATATGTTGAATTCTATGCCTGTTAGCTGAAATTAGCGAGAGTCTCAAGGACCCACTTAAAAATTGCTGTTTATAGTTAAATGTAATTCAATATTGATTGATTCTAATAAGCATATGTAAAGAAAACTAACTGTTAATTCAGCTGACTATATGCTGAGCCTATTCTTTTTCCTTAATTATATCAATATTCTATACCAATTAAGTTGTGCAGTCAATGTCTTTTCTGCTTGCCTAATGTAGCCCCCCCTCCCACCTCCCTCTCACCATGAAAAAAAAATATTCTGCATTGTAACTAGAGCCAGTCAACAGAAAAATGTTACTCATGATATACAATGTTAAACCCTGGTTGATTTAATGCAATTACATTGATATTTTCTCTATAGCGTATCCGAAATTTTTCAGCTTGAGGAATCAAGCCAATCTTATGTAATATGTATATTTCATAGTTGTATCAGTTTTGTTTGGAAGTTTTTTGTGAACCCATTTCTGAAATTTGTAATTTTCCACCTATTATATTTCCTGCGATAGTTCCCTTCACTCATAGAAATTTTCTCTTCCCCCTCCTGTTCATATAAGAGATCTTAGGTTGGCAGGTAACACCGTTTGCTAATATCAATTTGGTTCCAAAATGAAAATGCTTTTCATCAGGAATGATAATGTTTGAGTTATACATCAGAATTCTGGTACTGTAACTTTAGCTTTTTTTCTCAATATAAATTTTTGGTGAAAAAAAATGCAAATCTATTTTTTTTTTAATGAGGTATTTTGTTTGCCGTTTAATACTTTGGGTGACATTTTGGAGCACAAGATCTGTTTGCATCTAGTATGAAAGGTTTTTTTTTTTACTTCAATCATGATCTGAAGATGTTAAAACCAAATTTCGAGGTCTTTATGTTTGAAATGTTTAAATTTATTAATTTTTTTCCTTTTTTATGTCAGTTATTAATATTGTTTGTCAAAGACCTTAAAACTGCTGTTCTAGAATTAATTTATTGACATATAAATTTATTTGCCAAAATCTTGTTTCTACACCATCATCTTGAGAATTGCGACCTTTTTCCATTCGCTAGGGAAATTGAATTTTAAATGAAATTCCATGTTCTTTCAGATGCACAAGCATCTCTGATTGTTGCATTTTGTTTTATTAGTCAGTTATTAAAATATTTGTGCCTTACTGATGAACAGTATGTTTTCATTTTTTAAATGTTTTGCATGCGATACATCTGCAGAACGTAGCTCATTTTATGCAATACTAACTCCATTTTCAACTGTCTAGGTACATTGAAATATTCAAAAGCAGTATGCAAGAAATACGTTCAGCCATGGGGATGGGCCCTATGCGGATGAAAACGATGGGATCTAATCGAATGAGTCCTTATGACAGGATGGACAGACCAGCCTTTGGACGAGGACGAGGCGGAGGTAAAATTTAGTGAACATTTCTTGAAGCTGGAAATGCCTGTATCTTATTATATAATCAGGAGTGATTGTGTTCCGGTATTTTACCGGAATTCCGGTATTTTCATGATCGATTCTGGTATTTCATGTTCAAAAACACCGGAAATAAAATATTTTTAATTGTACTTTTATAATTTCACCTTCGGTATTTTTTTACTTTTTCGAATTTTCAGTGATTATACCGATAACTATTAATAATACTTATCGAACAGAAATGCTAAGATCTAATTATTTTTTTAACTTTAATAAATTATTCTATTTGCATCTTTTTTGATTTAGATGCCTTCATTTTGAAAAATGCAATTGGTTTGTATCCGATATAAGAATCAAATTTTTCTCATTTTTGATGCTTATTAACCTTAATTAGGAGGCAAATAAATGAAATATATTTTTATTTATATTAAAAAATCATAAATTCCAAAGTTTGGAGCGAAATTCTGTGTCCTTTGTGAAAATAAAAATGTCAAAAAGTTAAGATTTGAAGCTCTGATTTAATTTTCTTTTTGCTTCAATTATATGAACAGTAAAAGTAATATGTTTATCGTAGAGCTTTTAATTGTAAATCTGTAGTAAGTTTATTTGAATTCTTTTATATGCCAATTTCATACTTTTAACTCCCCCCCCCCCCCCCCCCCACATACACCCATTTTCTCTTTAAAACTTTCAGGTATTTTTTCACGAACTCACAATCACCCCTGTATAATGCTTCTATTATATTCACTGCAAATTTGCTTATTTTGTTAGTTCTTTATGATATCATATAATTGTATGTTCAGTTTATCAACTTAAAAAACAATATTTTTATAGACATATATCTCACTTTAATTAAGTTCCCTTGATTGGAAATTTTAATTGCCAAATGAAATTCCGGATTCTACCGAATGATCGAATATAAGCATGCACACATACCATACATACGTAGGATCTAATGAGAAGAAAACTTAGGCATCATAAAATATCATTGGGACTGTTCAAAGAAAATTGTTCTTTGTCATGTCGATGTGTAACATGTATTAAACGGAATTAATTTATTAAAATTGTGTTTTTTAATTGAACTTATGTACCAAAATATAAGAAGCTCACATCCTTTGCATAGAAAAAAAATTTTTCCCTGTATAGCCAAAACACATGAATAACACATTCTGTAATTTTTGTGCATTTAGGTGTTGAATTACCTTTATTTACTTCACCCGATCAACAAAATTTAACATATGTAAATGAAAGGCAAAATTCAGTACGAGTTGTTTCACACATGGCGGTAGAATTACCTGTAGTTAATCTTACAATTTTTTTAAAATTATGTTGCAATATTGTCCGTAACTTATCACTGACAAAATATTGCCTAATAAGGAAGATTTTTAAGAGGTCGGGGACCTTTGCTTAGGGCGCCACTAATTTTAATGGTAATTAGTAATGCTCAGTTTGCAATTGCAGCTAAACTAGATTAGATGGCCAAAGACCCAGAATACAAGGAATTATTAGGGGGGATAGAATATATTGAAAAGTAAGATAATTTTAGACATGTCAGTATTTAGTTAAAATTTTCAATTAGATGTAAACTCATGCTGGTTGATAATTTCACATCTAGTTAAAAATCATTTTAACTGCGAAATATGCTTAATGAATCCTATGTTGGAGTTACATTTTTCTTTAAAATGTCTGCATAACTCGTGTTTGAATTTATGAGTTGATTGAAAACTTTCAGGAAGAGGAAGAGGCACTCCATCCGGAAATTTTGGTGATAGAGGTGCTTTTAACGAACGAGTTCGTGATACTGGTCATAATGTGCATATGCGTGGCTTACCCTTTAGAGCTGTGGAAAGAGATATTTTTGAGGTATGTATTGGTTCTGTATACAGCCAATTCAAGATAACTTGAATCTAGCTTTATTAAGGAAAAATCTTGATACATCCAAAATTGGGCTTAACACTTGTTTCAGTGTTTAACATATTAATTAAAAAAATTTAAGAGTTTAATAGGTAGGTAACTAATAAATTTATACGACTTAAAAATTATTTAATTGTAGGAAATATCCACAATGTAATTGAAAAAAATTGATCTTACTGTTCATTCATATATGATTTTTTAACAAATCCATGGTTTTAAGTAGAAATAAAACTTAATGATTCATAAAACAATGAGTACTAAAGGTGAGTAAACCAATTCAGTTTAGTGAGTGTCTCGCTCATTCAAAAGAAAAAAAAGTGGAATAGAAAAATACAGCTCTTGGATAATTTATCAGTAATATGTTTTAATCTTTTTTTTTTTTTTTTTTATCTCAACCCACAGTAATACTATAGTATATTAGTACCTTTTATAATGTTCAAGCTGTATTGCATGGTGTACCTTGAAAGTAAAAGTTATGTCAAGAGACACGGTCTAAAAATCCCGATTAGACAATAAAAGTCCCTAGTAATGCTATTTGAAGGAAGAAAACTGGGTCAATTGCCTGGGAAACTTAAAAATCCCCCCCCCTCCCCCATTGCTGGAAAAGCCCTAAAGCAAAAGTGAGAATTTTATTTGTTCACACTCAAGGAAAAAATGGTAGCAGATATTTATTCAGCTTTTTCTTGTCAATAATTTTGTATACACTGGTGCAAATGACTTTTTATATCCAATTCAAAATTAACATTTCCAAACTTAAAAATGCCTGTATATTTTCTCCTCATGAAAGTAGTCTGTTGCAGAACATATGACTACAGGGCTATTGAGTGGTTTATTTAAGATCTAAGTATGTCCTCTAGATCTAAGTAAGTCGGCGTTAATTTGTTGCTTGCGTATTTCTTGGAGGAATTTCTTCTTGTTACTGCAAATGGGCTGTGCGTCTGTGCAAGAATTTCAGGGTCTCATGCATCAGTGTGCTACTGTCTTGTATATGGTCTCAGTAGTATATGTCCCTGCTTTTTTTTTTTTTTTTCTTTTATGTTTGATCAGAATTAAGAATGAATCTTGAAACTCTTCAAAGGGTACTCTGAAAATAAGTGAAATTAATAAAGTAAAAGCACACAAAGTTAGTAAAATGACTGTTTGTAGGACTTAGTAGCATTGCCATAAATTACCCAAATTCTTAAGTTATTTAGATGCAAGTTGCTAATCGTAATAATTGTCAGGTCCAAATGTTTCATACATTGCACCTAAAGTTTCCAGTCACAGGTTTTGTACATTCCTTCGAGATTCCTCCAAACTCTTTTATTTAGGGAAAATTTTTTGAAGAAAAAGGAGTATTCATTAAAAATGCAGGAGTTTGAACTCCTATATTTTTTTAATGCTTACTCCAAGACTGCATAATCTTCCTCTATGACAACAAACTCAATACATGTCAATTTTCTTTTTTCATCAAGCAACTATGACTTCCCTATCATCTAAACTACGGGTAAATTTTGGTACGTGTTCCTTTCTCAAATTTTTTTCTAACCAAGAAATCCATTCTTGTTTGGAGAGAACCTACCTTGTAACATTTAATGACCTCAGCTTGCCAAGTTTTTCTCTCAGTTCGCATCCATTTTTTGTATGAAAGGATAATGTTATTAACTCTCCTCCGCCTCCAGTTATATATATTCCTTTCCCTCCCCTGTTTGTCCTCATTAGTAAAAGTCAGTTTATCTAACAATTATGTTTTATGTTTACGTTGCTGCACAAAAGTATAAAACTTATTACCCAGTGTTGCCCAAGTGCTAATTATAGCTCCATTATAATTGTTTTAACTTATTGATTGTTTTAACTTAAATGAAATGGGTGAGCCTTAAATTGATAATTCATTGTTAATCGTAATCTTTGCTGGAAAATACTCATATTTAAATATGTTAAATTTTATCAATTTGTATGCTTAAAGGCTTCTCTATTACTCCATATATTTAAAAGTTCAAGAAAATGGCCATTTTGAGCCAAAACATTTAAATTTTGAGCTTTTTGGATTTTGTTAAAATTTCAAAACCCTGCCTATGTGAATTCTAGTGCATCAAGAAACCTCTGCCAAATTAGATGAAAATCTGACAAAAACAGGATTTGTATTAGGAACAAACATATATGCAAACATACATAATTTTTTATACATGTAGATATGTGTGTGTGTGTTAATTAGATGAATAAATTGAGTGATCGTGTTTTTTAAAAAAAGTTGTAAATTAGCTATTTAGTTGCATAAACAGTCCCTCAAAATGTAATTTTTTTCCTTCAAACCTTTTCCAAAACTCATGAACCCTGAGGGGTACTCAGCCAAATATTTGAATACACACAGCTGTCCTTAGAGCTTTTTCTTACCTTTCAACAATTATATTATTGTTATTTATTCCTTTAATGTTCTATTTTAGTTTTTTGCTCCGATAAAACCTGTTGCTGTAAGAATTAAATATGAAGCAAGTGGTCGCTCCTCTGGCGAAGCTGATGCTATGTTCTCTTCCCATGAAGAAGCAATACGAGCAATGAAAAAAGACAAAGAAAAAATACGTAAGTTTCTATTAATGTTTCAAATCGCCAAACTTTAGTGTATTTTTGCTTTATAAATATGTTACTGCACATTTTTAATCTTGGCAATTATATGGTTGCCTTGTTTCATCAAAGTTGCATAGAAACTTCTCATTTGGGAAGAGTGGATTTTTCATTTCGTTCTGAAAGGCTGTAAGAAAAGTATCCATGTTTTCTTTTTGTTAGTTTGATGGATATGAACCAATCACATTTGTATGAATTGACTTGGGAACTTTAGTCGGCATGCATTATTTTTTTCCTATCTGCTTGTAGTTTAAGAAACTGGCAATCAAAATGCATGACATTTTGTGTGGTGCTCTTGTTGGATGCTTTGAATTCAAGGAATGATGGTCGAAAACTAAGCGGCAGATAAGAAACACGCAGCTGATTTTCACTGATGATTTCAGTGAACAAAAAATTCAACTAGTTGGGTCCTATCTCAATTTGTGATTGCGAAAAATTTTATTAAAATTCTTAAGCTCAAAATCCATATTTTATTTATTTAATTATTATTATTATTATTTTTATTATTTACATCTTAGTTGGAAATACTAAACTCATTGATAATTGGAAATTTATGTGAATTACATAGAATGAAGCCTGCACAGAAATATTGCTTGATTTCTTTTCCTTCACATCTAATTTTTTAAAGAAAATTTTGGTTTCTTCTTGTTTTTAGCCTACTTTCCCGTTAAAAATAAAAGAAAGACGAAAAAGTATTAAAAGTAGCTTAATGCATCTAAAAAATATCGCCAAGTCCAAAAAATATCGCCAAGTTAAAAAAATAAAAAGGTAAAATGAATATCGAAAAATTAAAAATTTGAAAGTAGAGTATTGAGATGGGGAATTTGTGTGTCGGTCGGTCTGTCTGTCCCCCCCTAATAACTTTTGAATGAACATTCCGATTTTGACAAACTTTTTTTTGTTGGAAAGATCTCGGCGAGTACAGCTCATTCCCATATTTGATTTTTTGATTTGAACAATTTTTGGTTCAACTTTGAGCCATTCAAAAAACCGGTCCCGCGATACTAACTTTTTAATGAACAGTCCGATTTGAACAAACTTTTTTTTGTTGGAAAGAACTTTTCAAGGGTACTTCATTCCCGTATTTACATTTCCGATTTGAACAATTTTTCGTTCAACATTGAACCGCTCAATCAAGCTGTCACCCCTAATAACTTTTGAATGAACAGTCCGATTTAAACAAACTTTTTTTTGTTTGAAGCATCTCGGCAAGGATACTTTATTACCGTATTTAAATTTTCAATTTGAACACTTTTGGTTCAACATTGAACCGTTTAAGCAACCTTTCTCCACCTAATAACTTTTGAGTGAACTGTCCGAATAGAATAATTTTTTTTTTGTTCGAAAGATCTCAGCGAGTGCAGCTCATTCCCATATTTGATTTTTCAATTTGGACAATTTTTGGTTCAACTTTGAACCGTTCAAACAACCGGTCCCGCGATGCTAACTTTTGAGTGAACAATCCGATTTTAACAAACTTTTTTTTTTGTTCGAAATATCTTTTCAAGGATACTTCATTCCCGTATCTACATTTTCGATTTGAACAATTTTTCGTTCAACATTGAACCGCTCAATCAAGCTGTCACCCCTAATATCTTTTGAGTGAACAGTCCGATTTAAATAAACTTTTTTTTTGTTCGAAGGATCTCAGCCAGGATACTTCATTACCGTATTTAAATTTTCAATTTGAACACTTTTTCGTTCAACATTGAACCATTCAAGCAACCTTTCCCCACCTAATAACTTTTGAGTGAACCGTCCGAATGGAATAAACTTTTTTTTGTTTGAAAGATCTCGGAGAGGCTTTCCCATACATTCCCATATTTCGCTTTTTGATTTGAACCATTTTTCGTTCAATATTGAACCGTTCAGAAAAAAAAATTAAATTCCCCGTAGACGCTAATGTTAAGTTGAATGTTGATCCTGAACTTAAAGTCGGATTTCCTTCAAACTAACTTTGTAAGAAAATGGTTTTGATAAATAATGTTTGTAACGTACTTTTCTGAGTAATCTTCTGTGAGGACTCTGATTCCGACTCCGACTCCGCAAACATGGCGGAAATGCAGACTCAGAAAAAAAATTACTGACTATGCAGACGATTTTTTGTTTATTTATTCATTTGTTTTATTTTATTTATTATTATTATTATTATTATCATTAATATTATTATTTTTTGGCAGACGATGCTTTTTTTGTAACAAAAATTTTTCATTCACGAGAGCATTTTATTCTTTATTTATATTTAACAACTGGCAACAGATTAAAAGTGAAATTCGAGACATTTTATTAACGGACGAGTTTTTTTTTTTTCTTTTTTTTTTTCTTTCTTTGATAAAATGTGTTTTGATGCTCTTTGTACTTTTATTTATTATTTTATTATTATTATTATTATTATTTTTTTTGAAATCGATGGAGGATTTTTTCTACGGAGGAACTGTAACAGTTACACTCTTTAAAAGGTGCGACAAAACTTTATTTATTCGTTAATTACTTTTTACGTATCTATTTCATCTGATGAAAGGGGTATATTTTGCTTTTCGAAATCAGCTCTAAGTGCTAAAAAGGTACGTTTGACATAATTTTAAGTCTCAGATAATCAAGAGAATAATGATCAGATGCGAGAATGCCGATGTCGATGTACGGTAAAGTAGGCTCGTTTAGTTCTTGACAGAACTTCTTGTTGAGCATTGATTTTCTTGGAAGTGGCATGATTATTGTATTTATATTAAGAGCATATGATTTTGTTTACATAACTATTAATAAAAAACATTATATGGAGAGTGGATATTCATAAGATGCAACTTCAGTTTTGAAAACTAAAGGAAAAATGAAACTTTTTTTCATAATGTTCAGTTGTAAATGCAATTTAATTACGTAAGAAGTTCTTGTAAATATATGTGATATGATAACCTGTACTTAATACTAACCTATACTTTATTCTCTGGTATAATTTCTAATTTAAAGCTCAGAAGTCAGATTAATTTCATCGAGAAAAGTTTTTAAGGGTATATTTTCATTTTTAGAAGATTCCCACACTTATGAGCTCTTATGTTTGGGGAGGAGAGGGCAGCACTTTTTGCTTTTAATTGAATGAACAACATCTGAAAAGCAAAAAGGTTTATGAAATATTCAGCTATCCAAATGCCTGTACTAAAGAGAGAGAAAGCAGAATGAAACAAGCACAATTCTTTAACTAATATGTAAATCAGATTAATTGCTGTGACGACATTCCAATATGTTTGACAGCAAAAGATTAAAATTAGTCAGAGCATTAAGTATGTATTTGCGGTACATAAAAAGTAAGCAGTTTCATTTACACTTAAGCTCAACAGTTGTAAATCAGTGAGATGCAATACTTGACAATTTCAATTTGTACGAAATTTTGTAAGTTATACTTTTTGCAGCAATTTTTTAATACACCAAAAGTAATACAGCAACATTGTTCTTTTTAAATGATGTTTCTTGGTGATTTAGCTTAAATCAGAATTGATACTGAATTACTCATAATCAGAAATATTGCATCTGTTTATTCGAATTGAATGTTCTTTGTTTTTCTTGCAGAACATCGTTATATTGAATTGTTCTTACAATCTGAGCCGGAGCCATTTAGACGAGACAACATGGGACCATATGGAGGTGGACCTTCACAGTTTGGTCGTGGTGGTGGCAATGGTGGAAATCGTCCCTACATGGGTGATTCTGATGGTTTTGGTCCTGGCATGGGACCTGATCTTGGATATGGACCTGGTATGGGAGCTGATCGAGGCTTTGGACCTAGTCCAAATTCTGGACCTACAAGAGGTTTTGGTGGTGACAGAAACTTTGGTCCTAGTTCAGCTGGTGGATATGGAGCAGGTAGTGCAGGTGCTGCACAAGCCAGAGGTTTTGCTGGGGATAGAGAGTATGGCTTTGGATCAGAAAAGCCGTTTAATTCACCTTCTGGTGATAGAGGATACAGTGGGGATTTTGGAAATACAGGTGATAGAGGATTTGGTAATAATGAGAGAAGTTTTGGTGGTGCTCCTGCTGACAGAAGCTTTGGGAATGCTGCGAACAGACAATATGGAAATTCCCCTACGGAAAGGCCTTTCGTGGCTACAGAAAGATTTGGTGATGATCGTGGAACAAGTGATAGAGGATTTGGGATGACAGATAATTACAGAAACGGAATGGGAGCCAATTCAATGACTGCTAATATGAGGTCCAGTGCTGGTTATGGTTAGTATTTTCTATTTTTAGTTAATTATGAAGTCATGATCATACTAGTGAATAACGTACATGCAACACATCCCACCCCCCTCACGCGCGCACACATTAAGCCCAGCTATTCTCTCCCTCAGTTGTGATCTAGTTATACTTGATAAAGCCACATTTTCCAGTCAAATAAATCTTTCAAATTATCCTCTTTTTTTTTCTCTGTTGAAACTGACCCTGTTTCCTGTTTTTTCATTTAATGATGTTTGCATGTATGTCTTTGTTTCTACACCTTTATATATCACTATAATGTGTGAGTAATTTTTTTCATTCTACAGGAACTGACTCACGTGGTGGTGAATCAGAGTTTTATGGATCTGGAAAATTGTTTGGTGACAGCAGTTACCAGTCCTCCCCAGGCCAAGGAATGAATATGATGGGTCCTACAACTTATCCTGGATTTTAATTAATATCTTCTCTACTCAAGAGACTCAAGTTTTAAGTGAATATTTAATGTGATTGTTTTTGTATGACAGTTGCAAATATTATATGCAACTTGTGTAACTTTCATTCATAGGCATATATTTGTATTCTTCAACATTTGACTGTAGACGCACTTACATATTTGTTGACAGACCTAAGTGTGTACATAATTTTGTTGCATTTGATGTCATTTTCTTTATGTATATTAATATTGTTCAGTAACAATAAAGTAATAAGCCTTATTTCAGGTTTTAAAAGAAAGTCTTGCATATTTTTAAAATTTCACTATTGTTTTAGTAATTTTTTTATAGAACCATATATCAACACTGTGGTACTATGGAGAAGAATAGTCTCCTTAGTTTGTTCTATGTGAAAATTCCTTCCTCAGATCCTTATAATCCCACATTTGCTTTAAACATGTGTAACAAGAAAACTGTTAATAAAAGAGGTTCTGAATAAGAAAAATGGTGAAGTTTCTGACTTGACTTACACCTTTTGCTTTAAAAACTTTTTTCAAAAAATTTTCCTCAAGCTATAGTACTATTGTCCGTTCAAATTTAGAAGGCACTTGGAGTGGAACTGATCTAAGTTTGAAGCGGGGGTGTTCGGTGAGCAAAGTTCCGTGCGTGTAAATAAAGCAACCTTAAATTTGGCGCGGTTTTAAATTTCTGGAAAAATTTAAGTGTTTTTTTTTTTTTTTTCTCGCTTCGCTTATCTATGTTTCGCACGTGTAAATGAGACAACCTTCAGCTTGGCGTGGGTTTGAATTTGTTTAAAAAAAATTAGTGCTCTTTTTTTTTAGGCTCTTGCTACGCTCATCTACTATCTACTCACGTCTTAAGCTTTTTAAAAACGTCTGCGTTTATCGCAAAATGTCAGTAAAAGGGAAAATTATTCATTCAAAAGAAAGGGAAATAATAAATAATGTCACTAAATTTTGTGAAAATGAAGCCAGAGCAGGGGAATTATTGATTCCAATTTCCCAAGCACAAAAACGTGCTGCTACAGCCACTGGCGTTTCAATGCGAACAATACAAAGAATAAAAAGTGAAGATGTGACTACAAGTGGACAGTTGTCTTCTCCTGGAAAAAATCGTAAACGTTCTGTTGCAAAATTGGACAATTTTGACCTCTGTACTCTGCGAAGAATCGTGAATGAATTTTACGTAGGTAAAAAAATTCCATCCTTATCCCGCTTACTCCCTGTGGTAAAGCAAAGAATAAACTTCCCATGGAAAAGATCAACCTTATGGAAATATTTACGTGTTGCAGGTTTCCGCTATAAGCGATGTAGAAATGAGCGGCAAATATTAGTTGAAAGACCTAATATAGTTGCATGGAGATTTCGTTTTCTCAGGAAAATGAAAAAAATTCGAGAAGCGAAAAGGAACATTGTCTACATAGATGAAACGTGGCTGGACAGCGATCTTTCTTTCAAAAAATGTTGGACCAACGAAAAAATTGGCGCTACCGTCAAAGATCGAGCAGGCCATCGCCTGATCGTTGTCCACGCTGGATCCGAATCCGGTTTTGTTCCAAACGCCGGGTTAATATTTAAAGCTGGATCGGCATCCGGAGATTATCACGGGCAAATGAACTTTGATAATTTTAAAAAATGGGTTGTTGAAAAACTGCTGCCAAACATTCCCCTGCATTCAGTAATCATCATGGACAATGCGGCTTATCATTCGAAAGTGCAGAATCCTGTACCAACTAAGAGCTCAAGGAAAGATAAAATGTTTGCCTGGTTGCAGGAAAACCAAATTCCACATGATAAAAAAATGCGGAAAGTTGAGTTAATGGAGCTTATTACAGCAAATGCAGGTGTCGAAAAAAAATACTGCATTGATGAAATTATAAAACAAAAGGGACATGAGGTTTTAAGACTTCCACCGTACCACTGCGATTTGAATCCAATCGAATTAATTTGGGCGGACGTTAAACGTTATGTAAGAGATAACAATGTGACTGCGGATCTCAGTTTGGAGCGCCTAAAAAATCTTGCATCAGAAGCTATAGAAAACATTAAAGATGACAGGTGGGGAAAGCATTGCAAACACATTGAAAGTGTCGAAAACAAATACTGGGAAAACGACAGTATTATAGAGGAAGTTGTTGAAAGTGTTTCTTTTACCATCGGTTCTGATTCTACTTCAGATAGCAATTTCAGCAGCGATACCGATAGTTACGACGATGAATCTAACTAGTATATTTAAATCATGTACCTGCTATTATCTTTGTTTCGTTAAGAATATCCACTGATAATTTCCATTTAGGAATAAATAAAATGAAATCAGTTTAAGCTGTCCATATCAGCGTTTAATAAATTGAATCTAGAAATCAAAAATGTAATGAAAATGCTTTACATTCACTTTTGTAAGAAATAGCTTACAGCAAGGGTGCTTTCGTTTTATTTCTCAAAAGAATTTTTCATATCGAAAGTTTTATTATGTTTTAGTTTTAAAAATCAATTTTGAATTACAAGTTGATATTTTCAATATTGTATACATTTTTCGTGCGGAAATAACGTACCAGAATTATTCATTTCTTTTGACTTATGTTATTTTGAATAAATTTTGTTTAACTCAACTTTGTGGCAAACTATTTTAGAGTACATACAGA
Source organism: Uloborus plumipes (assembly GCA_038373865.1). Classification (NCBI taxonomy): domain Eukaryota; kingdom Metazoa; phylum Arthropoda; class Arachnida; order Araneae; family Uloboridae; genus Uloborus; species Uloborus plumipes. Next base: position 78,235 of record JAXGGA010002003.1, read on the forward strand.
TTGAATAATAAGGGTACATATGAGAAGGAAGGGGGAGGGGGCATGAATCCTCATATAGAAATTCTAATTAGCTCAGAGTATGTTACCTTGAAACGCTTAGGGGTTGCTTTCTTTGTGATAACTGCGTGCCTCTCTCTTTTTTTCCTGGAAGGGGGGGGGGGTGTTCATGCCTCTCGCTTGTGCATGCATACAGATATTACTATAGATATATATATATGAAGGGCTCGGGTGTAAATAATGGTAAGTAGCATTTCAAAAAATCAAAACTTTTTTTTTTTTAATTTGGAATTTTTGCTTCGAGAAATTACTGTAGCAAGTTTTTTCTATTTAAAAAAGGAAGTCGGTACATTTACATTTTTACAAGTGACTTTTGTTCTTTTATTTGAGACAAAACGTCCTTTCGAGTTTGTCAGATACCATTATTTACGCCCGAGCCCTTCATATATACTATATATATTGTATATGGGTACTAACTATTATATACAAAATCCCAGGTTATACACTGTGCGGATATACATTCAAAGACCTAAAGTAATTACAATTTCAAGAAATGCTGAAGACATTTTTTAGCCCCCCTCCCCCTCCTCCCCCCGTTTGGCAGGAACACACGCAGGGAATGATTTCTCGTTCAGAATAGAATTTAAATATGAAAAATAAAAGAAATTGGAAAATACTAAAAAATCAATCTGAAATAAAACCCATGCAATCGACTATTAAAATTGAGATTATGCCTTTGAATTTTGCACGAATATTAACATTCAGAAATATTTAATCATCTGTTGTACGCTATAAGAAGTGGTTTTAGTTTGTATGCTCCGCTTCAAAATCATAAGTTCATTTTCAGTGCCGACCTGAGAGATGAGCCCCTGGGGCGAATGTCCACCCCCCGCCCTAAAGAAGTGGATTACAGCACTTCAGTTCAGCAAATGACGCTTTTTTAAAAACATATTTGATTCCCTTCTCCTCTGCCACAAAGTAAAGCACCGCCCGCCCCCCCCCCCCCCCGTCATATCTCACGCTATGTTAGATGAACATGGGGCTATAAAATGCTTTCATATTTGCAAATAATATGTGTAATGTCACACACTTCCTTTGTTACAAGCTGTTAAGAGTTCATGACACCCCCCCCCCCCCGCCCCCAACCCCATCAAAGCAAACCCTCATTTCAGAGAAATAATGTTCAGAAATAACTTTTGCTGCTGGAAAATATATCGTTAACTCTATACGGCACCCTCATTGCCATGCCCCCCCCCCCTCCACTGGACGGAGCTGTTAATCGTTTCTTCATATTCGAGTAATTAAAGTTTGCCGTAGCGTTATTCCATAAAAATAATGGAACAAAATCGTTTTTTAAAGTATTCGGAAACTTAAAACTTACTTCAAAGAAAATAAGTTAATTTTCACATTAGTTAAGAAAAAAGGCCCAAAAAAGAAGAGGAAACGTTGTTCTAGCAACCTATTCAATTGTATTTTTCAAAGCCGCATTGGAGTGCAAAGAACTGGTTTCTTTTTTTTTTCTTTCTTTTTTTGAAGTCTCCATCCAGCGCGATAATGATAGCCAACTAGCGCTTTTTCTCAGCACTGGTCAGAACCCTCATACCCTAAACAGCGGTATAGAGTCGTCCGGTCTTACGTCACGGAGGCGGGGCCACGCGCCAACTTAAAATGAACAAACAATACAGTAAATGAATGGTATAACACATTAACAGAAGACAATTTACAGTTGAAATGAAACACCAAAATCGAGTGATTGAAAATATTTGTGGAGAATGTATGAAAAAAGAAAGTTAATTACTATACTCACATATAAGTTCAGAAACTAAGCACAAAATATAAAGAAAGTTGAAATTTAGGGGTAAGCGGGTCATAATTTCTGGAAATTCCCCCAAAACAATTCTTAGAAAAAAAAGGCTCAAAAACGAGAACATTTCCTGATTTAGTCCAACCCTTTTAAACAAGTGCTAAAGAAGTAAATACTAACAAATTCTGATATAACTTTACATGGTCTGACTGTAAAATAATGACTAATTAATTACACTAAAAGACAAACTACTCAAAAAGTGCAAGAAATACTGAATCCGCTGATTTTCCTGATAGGCCATATAAAAATAAATGAGGCTAACTAAAAAATGAACCAAATATAGTTGTAACGCAAAACTTGAAAGATATTAATTCAGTGGCGGCTCCTCAGTATTGGCCGGGCCCACCCAGAAAAATTGGAAGAAAAAAAATACACAATTAAAATATATCGTATTGTATTTCAGTTTAAAAAAAAAACATAGGGCACAACACATATTTTAAACTTTCAGCACCCCCTTCTCCCTGCTCATTGCTAATACAACGCAAGAAATTTCAAATTCCATCAATTTTAGCGCTCCGCACGGCTTTGAGAACGAACTTCTAGCTCCATGGGCCAGCAAGCATTGGCCCTCGGTAGAGGCACGCTAGCCCTCGGCACACCTCCACTTCTAGCCAATCACAATGGCTGGATTAAGAAGAGCGGTGAGTGATCACACCCCTTGTAATTTCTGCCAAGAGAGCACTTTTCAACAGGGTTGGCAAAGGTGGGCCCAGCCCAGAAAAACCCGCCCGGGTTTTTCTGGGCGGGTCCACCAACAAAAACCCACCCGGGTTTTTGTCAAAAGTGGGTTTTTGTTAATTTCTAAGTGATCAACAAATATAGTCAATAATAATATCTCATCTAAATTATACATAAAAAATAAGTAAGAAATCAGGTTCATTTGAGATAATTTTTCTTAGAGTAATTATTTATTTTATAAAATAATTATTATTTCTTCAATTTTCAAGTCATCGTCCAGAAAATTTTTCTAGCTATGATACTACTTTTTGTTGCAAAATACTTATTATTATTTATTTATTTTTTCACACCAAATTTCAAATTTTAAAAATAAATTGGAAATGAACCATTGATAAACTTCTTGTAGAAGGAAAAAAATGCCTAGTTAATGTTTTATGATAATTTTGATTCAACACAAAATTGAATAAATTAATTTTGATTTGTAGGTCTCGAAATTGAAATTTTTGTATGGAATAGTTGCTGCTGCAAATTTTGCTTTTATTCTGGAGCAAGAAAAATTAAGTTTTGCTCTTCATTTCTTCTAACCCTATTGCATTTAGATGATTTTCAAGTGCTATGTTATAGATGTACCATACCACTGACTTTGATTAAAAAAAAAACAAAGAAAATGCGTCCCCATGCAATTTATTACTACTAAAATATTATGACAAGCATTTATTAATAAATTTATAATTCTTGCAAAGCTCTAATGTTAACCTAGTTTTTTCTAAAGATTATTTCAAAAAAAAAAAAAAATCGATCAAGAGTCCCCCCCTCCCCCATCTGAAATTAATCAGTTTTGGTTTTGAAAATAGGAGGGGGGGAGTTAGACACTTCTCTTATCTCAGGCACACACCTATCATTGAGATATGCCTTATAAGAAACATGCAAATGACATGACTAGACGTGACGCAGGCTACTTAAATTGATACTATTAAAAAATTAAAACTATTCGCACTTGTTTATTAATAGAAATAATCATCTTTTCTCATTAAGTTTTTGAAACTTTCACACCCTAAATATTCCTGTATTTGTAGGAAAGCCCATTTGCAACAGTTCTTCTATTTTGCAAAAAACAAGTGATAAAAGTTTATAGCTGAAACCATTGTCCAAAGCTTCTTAAATATACACATTAAATATTACAATTCGGTTGATGATATTATTAATTGATATTGTTAATAATATTAATTATTAATCCATTAAAATTGATTAAATGCGATTCAGAACTTTAACTTAATGAATATATTTTTATATGAATGAATGCATACATTATATATCAATACCCGCATAAGAGATAAAATTTAACATACAAAAACCCAGAAAAACCCGCAAATACCCAGAAAAACCCACAAATACCCAGAAAAACCCACAAAAACCCGGGTGGGTTGGGTTTTTGTAGAAAAACCCGGGTTTTTGCCAACCCTGCTTTTCAATCGGGCCCAAGATTTCCTTTTCTCTCCAACTAAAGCAAAGGAGAGGGAAAAATCCTCCAAGGACAGAGAATGTCTGGCCCATCAATGATCTGGTCCCGGTGTTAGGGAGAAAACTCTCGCTTCTTTTCGTTCAGCGCTCTTTGTTTTTTTTTTTTAAATATTATTATTGATTTTTATTGTACATATTTTTTTTTTGTCTTTCTTTTTTCATTTTCAACACTTATTACTAACAGGCATAGAAATTGCCAGTTTCATCCCCCCTCACCTATTTGTAATACAATGCATGCATATTTTATTTATTTACTAACCTCGTGACCCGGCTCTGCCCGGTATACCTTGAGAATAAAATTTATGTCAAGGAACGCGTGTCTATAAAAGTCTCGATTAGAATAAAGTCGACATTTTGCGCAGTACAAAAAATGAATCAATCGCTACAAAAGTTTTAAATTCCTGCAACAAGGAAAGCCTAAAAGCAAAGGCAAGAATTTTATTTGTTTATGTTCAAGAACAAAATGGCAACACCTCTTTGTTATCAATAATTTATTTCACGCAATTTAATTTTTTTCACAATCGTGCGTACCATATTAATAAATCAAATTTAAAATTAATCTAACTTCCTTAAAAACGCCCGTATCTTTTTCTCTGGGTGAAGTTATCGGTTCGGAGTTTTCAAAACCTTCAGAAGAAAATCCACCTAAAGGATATTTTTTGCAAACTTTAAAATGAGACCAAAATCGAGAAGATCCGAAAATTATTTCGGGTAGAAAGAGAAATTTTGAGTAGTTAAATTGAAATTCGAACGGATCGGTAATTTTTTGGCGTTCGAACCCCCCCCCCCCCCTTTACGACCCTTCCCGGGTGCCCAAGTACGTCTCTGCCAAATTTAGTCCAGATCCGACGTAAACTGTGGATTTGTGTGGGGAACATACATACATACATGCACATATATTCTCTGTTTTACTGTTTTATGTATATGGATTTATTATTTATTATTATTTATATGGATTTGCGTTTTGGAACTAGAGATTCTTATTCTCAAAATTTTTCTCTGCAGACTTTATTTTTGACTTGCGGAGCGTTTGCCATTTTCTTGGTATTAGTTTGAATTTTATCTCAATTGTCACAATGTTGTAAGTATTGTATGAGCTCTATGAACTTTTTCATCCAGCCGGGTGTCACATTATAAATACTTGGAGAAGAGATAAGTATTCTAAAGCTCTAAACTTATAACCGTATCATGATTATATTTATATCCAATCCAGGACCAAGGATGTCCAAAAAAGCCCCCCCCCCCCACCCCGCCCGTTTAATAAAAGTAGATAAATATTATTTTATGTCGTTCAGCATTAGTTTACTAACTATTGTCTCCCCCATTTTATCTGTGTAAGCATTATACTGGGAAAACGTAAAATCGCGGGGCCACCCACTAAATTAAGGCACGAGCCGCCACTGTATTAATTCAAAATTAAATCAATGATTAATGAAAACTAATTGAGAAAAATGAGACCTTAAAAAATACCCCTTCACAAAAATGCATTTCATTATTATTTTTTTAAAGAATGTTTATATTTAAAATTCAAGGCAAAAGCTGCCCTTTTCTTTTCAAAAAGTAGTGGCTCAATTTGCACACAAGGTGTCACTTTTTTAGCAATTTCCCCCCTAAAAATAGGGAGGAGGGTTGACTTATACATAGTATAGAAGAAACATATTTTCTTTTTTTCAAACATAGTGTCAAATAAAATAGTTTAGTCTGACATTATTAAAATTATTAATACATGAATAATGAAGGTAAACTATAAAAATGCACAAATAAAAAGCAAGTATTCAATTACAAATATTAATATTAAATTTAATTGACTAAGTCAAGTGAAACAAGGACCACAATAGAATTTGAAAAGCAGTAAGATAAAACATATTAGGATTGTACATCTGTAGCAGCACGGTCTTAAATCAGTTCAATATTTCTTGTCAAAAACTGCCGTGACTAAAATATTTTATGTTTACCAAAGAAATGTGTTTTTAAATGCGAGTTTTGAGTAAATTGTTTTCCACAGATATGACACTTAAAAGGACGTTCTCCAGTGTGCAGACGCACATGACGCTTGACACATGTTACATTAATTGATGAATAATCACATATCATGCACTGATGCATAAGGTAATTCACTCCTTGTATTGTGGTTTTCTCTGAAGTATACAATCCGTGATCCAATGCAATACTAGAATAAGAACCTGTAATAGGAAGACATAAAAGTTTATTGGTTATAAAGAAACACAAAACATGAACTAAAATTTTAGGATTAAGTTCAGCCTTCTATACAGGTGAAAAAAAAATTAATATGAACAAATTTTAGTACAATTCAATCTCAAACATTTAAAAAAAAAGAAAAACTATTTGAAGACTGTTGTTTCATTTTGCGTTTAACAACAGTTTTAAGGTTTGTGTAATTATAGCTATATCAAAACACAAAACATTGCACCCGAGTATCACAGATCAGTTTTCATGAAAAAGAATGAATTCAAGACTACTGGGATTTGGTAATTTGGGAAAATCCCTGAACAGAAATACAGTCACACAAAAATAGCTTTGAATGCTGACAGAGTGGTGTAGTAGTTAAGATGCCGGCCTCTCACGCCTAAATACGAAGCATCAAACCTGGCATCCTTTAAGATGCAGAAAATCTACAGCGCAAAGAGATATCTAATCCTAATGTTTTGTTCCCTTATGAAGTAATGACATATTTCTGTAAAATACCCGCAAAATAATGTCAACAAATGTTCTGTCAGCCCCACTTAATCGAGCACTATGGGCTCCAAGAAATATTATTCGATTAAGCACTGAAATTTTCTTTACCTTTCCAAGTTGACAACATTTGTCTCAAAAATTAATAATAATAAATTAATAGCTATATATAAATGAATTAATTAATGTTATTGGTCAAAAATTTTTGAAATAAGCTAAGTAAACAACAAAATAGCAAAATAATTAAGCTTTTATGTTTGATGTATGTATGAAAATATTACAAGAGTAACTCTCGACTTGAATTTTAAAATCTTTGTTTCTGCACTTTTTTTCATTACTTAAAAAGTCCACTGTAGAAGATAACTGGCTCAAGATCTTTTGGGAACATCCTGCTTGTCTGCCGTGGTTAACATCAAATATATTAATTTATTATCGAAAGCAATGTTTATACTCATCTGTGTTATTCATGTCATTATCATCTGCGCTATCTATTGCTCTTCTTTTTCTTTTTTATAACAACAACGCGGAAAAAAATTAGATAGAATAAAGAAAATGTTTTGATGAAATGTGAATAGTTTTTCTCGCCCGTTGCTCATGGAAATTATTTTTATATATCTTTAGATGAATGACTGTTCTTACTCATTTTTAATTTATTCAACACTTTTCTCAGCAGACATATTTGAAAGCTGACCAATGTTATTCGATTATTAGGGGTGATCATTGGATGAAGCGGGGTCTTCAACATTGCATCAAAAGGGAAATATTAGGTTCCGGAAGGTTTTATTTATATGGGCAGGGTATTCGTAAAGAGGCGTTCGTTTAAAGTCATGACAAGAAAGATAAATCCTGCTGCAAAGTATTTTTTTATTGTTTAAAAAAAGTAACGAAAAAAAAATTCCCGCCCGCTACCCACGTTAAAAGCTATGTAAACACAAACAAATAACGAATGGCAGTCGCAGTTATTCTCGATGTATCAGTTAAAAAATAAATATGTGCATGTTCTTTTCTTTTTCTTGTCGTTAAAGAGATTTTTTAAGAACATGAGAAAGTGTTAATTTTAAATAGTGAATAGATGCTTACAATTGAAGGAATAATTCTCTAATCACTAACGAATCCCCTCCATAAGCATCGTTATCGCACGCTGTGCAAACAGCTCTTTTCAACTTCGTTTACCAGCTATGCATCCAGTTTCCAGTTTTACTGAAATTGAAATTACTTTTTGATTATAAGCATTAATAAGAAATATCAAACGTTCCTGTGTGCTTGTTTGGCTCTTTTAAAATGAAGAACAAACTTATTCTAATTCGTTTAAGTTATAATTCTGAACTTATTTTTAACAGTTTATTACTTTGTTTCAACGGTTTGTATAGTGACATTTATATGCAACATGAAATTCTGTTCCTTTTAAAGCATTTTATATGCGTCTTTTCATTTTTTTTTTTTTTTTTTTCAAAAACCGTGTGGTTGAACTGTTTTTAAAACTTTGATCATGAAGTAAATGTTATTTTTTAAAGGAAACGCGTATACATTTAAATGATTTCTATGGGTTGATCTAATGCCTGAAAAGTTCATAACATTGATGTCCAGACTAGCCCCCCTCCTTTCTAGGTAAGTATTACTTGAATATCTAATAACAGACTATCATACACCAGAACGACTTGCTTAAGCTAGCAGTTGACTTGTCCATTTAGGCTGGTCCTATGTTGGTTTTCTTGATGAAGTGATCAGAAAAGTTTCCTGAGATTTTCATACAAAAACGTAAAATTTCAGTTTGAGTTAAAATAATGCACAATAAAAAACATTGGCATGTTGCAGACTGTTGAGAAATTCTTTGAAAGGCAATCACAGACAAAAAAAAAAGATAAGCAACTATTTACCAACTAATCTGTTGGTGAAAGTACTGGGAAATCTGCATGATGTTAATTGTAAAATTATGTCTTGATTGCGTTGTAGAAAGCAAAACACAAAAAAGCATGGAGACATTTAGCATTGTAAAAGAAAATTAATGGAGCAAATAAGTGTCATATATTTTATTAGAAAAAATTTATATAAATAATAACTTTATATATACTTACATCTATGTACATTAGGGTGATTCAGAAATGTATGGAAAAAAATAAACTTTGTATTTTTGTGCGTCTTACCCTCTTATTTTGTGCCACTATATACTAAGGCTCGACATCGGCGCCGATGGTTGAAATTTTTTCCATCGGCCATCGGCATCGGCCGCCGATGCTAACATGGAAAAAACATCGGCCCATCGGCCTCAAAAATATCTAAATGCCGATGCAAGGCCGATGTTTTTTTTTTTCTTTAAAGTGTTCTTAAGAGGGAATTATATTTTCTCTATTTTTTACTTCACAATAAAAAGTATGTTCTGTATGTGACTTGAAATCGGGCAGCAAACAGGACATACAGTTCTGGGTTTTGGAGTTTTCCGAATCGGGCAGACACCGAAATTTTCAAAACACAGCAGACACTTTCCGAGTGATCGCTTTGATGCGAGTATTGAGAATTACAGTAAAACCTCCGAATAACGGAACCGCAAGTTTTGTCCGTTATTGAGAGGTGTTCGCTATTAGGCAGGATTATGCTCTTTCAGATTTTACCTATTAGTTTAATGCAGAATTATAATATTGAATATGTACCATTGCCATCTTACACTACGATACTGATAATTTGTGTATTATTTACTATATCTCGCTTGAACTCATATCATTTTACCTTTGAACTTTTAAAATGCTAGCGTGCCTTTTCATTGCAATTATTTAATCCCCCCCCCCCCCCGCAATCCCTTTTACCGTATCTTTCTAAAAGAAACATAGTTCGCCTGCCTATGCATTTTTCTCCACTGTTCTATGATAATCTATGAGATAATTTCATTGAAAAATTAAAATTGTAAATATGCCGACGGCCCTCTATAACTAACTATCATATCGCACCCTTGCTTCAATAGTGTTACAACTCAAAATATGACGATTTTGAGTTATTGGTATCACTGGATTCAGAAAAAAAAGCTCTATCAATCTCAAAAAACCGTTCTAACTTGAGGGAATTCAGTGGCCTCCAGATAGCAGTTGAATCGGTGTAGACGATTCACTTGCTATCCCCCCCCCCCCCCAACTTGGAAAATTTATAATTTTCACGATAACGAAATATCAAATAGGGAAGGATACCAAATAACGTCTGAAATTCAATTTTAAAAGACTCCCACATTTTGTCATGACTTCCAAGCCCAGAATAATGATATCAGCGGCGGAACAGTTTTTCGCGTTTCCTGAAAAAAGCGGATTTTTGAGTTGTAACACTATTGAAGCAAGGGTGCGATATATTCATTACTCAATTCTATTTTATTTAAACTATATCAGGGGTGGGATTACAATTTCGGAGCAGCTAAAATTCTGTTTCGGAGAGGAAAAATAATTATTTTGAAGCCTACTGGAGGAAAAAAAACACGTCTTAGAGCAGGCTGAATCAGGAAAATTACAATTTTGGCGCGACTGAAGCAAAAAAGAAAAAAAAATGCCATTTTGATGCAAGATTCAGCAAAATAATAAATCAAACTAGGAGCAAAAGTAGCAAAAAAACAAAAAAAAAAGGTGCAAGCTGACTTTTTTTTTCATGGTTATTTTTCAATAAAATGAGTTATGTAACCTGTCGTAATTTTTAACGAACATGCAAACATTTCTGTTCATACATTTTAAGTTACGAAAATTCAAGCTATGACTTAGTATTGTGATTTTTCTGTTGCCTTTTTAGCCTACTCTCCAGTTAAAAAGAAAAAAAAAAAAACGAAAACAGCATTAAAAGCGGTTTCATGCATCATAAAATTATCATCAGATCCAAAAAAAGTCAAACAGAAATAAAAACATTAAAAAAAATAGAAAACTAAAAATTTGGAAAGTATTGTTTTGAGATAGGGAATTTGTGTGTCGGTCTGTCCCCCTCCCCCCTAATAACTTTTGAATGAACATTCCGATTTGTACAAACTTATTTTTTTTGTTGGAATGATCTCGGCGAGTACAGCTCATTACCATATTTGATTTTTCGGAATGAACAATTTTTGGTGGTTCAACATTGAACCGTTCAAGCAACCTTTCCCCACTTAATAACTTTTAAGTGAACCGTCCGAATTGAATAAATTTTTTTTTGTTCGAAAGATCTTATCAAGAATACTTCATTCCCGTTTTTAAATTTCCGATTTGAACAATTTTTCGTTCAACATTAAACCGTTCAAACAAGCTCTCACCCCTAATAACTTTTGAGTGAACAGTCCTATTTAAACAAACTTTTTTTTGTTCGAAAGATCTCGGCAAGGATACTTCATTGCTGTATTTAAATTTTCAATTTGAACAATTTTTTGTTTAACATTGAACCGTTCAAACAACCTTTCCCCACCTAATAACTTTTAAGTGAACAGTCGGAATTTAATAAACTTTTTTTTTGTTCGAAAAATCTCGGCGAGGACACCTCATTCCCATATTTCACTTTTTGATTTGAACCATTTTTCGCTCAATATTGAACCGTTCAGAAAAAGACTTAACATTGCACCTACGGGGAAATTTAAGTTTAATGTAGATCCTGAACAAAAAGGCGGATTTCCTTCAAACTAACTTTGTTAGAAAATGGTTTTGTCAAATAATGCATGTAAAGTACTTTTCTGAATAAGCTGCAATGAGGACTCTGGTTCCGACTCCTTGACTCTGACTCCGAATCCGCAAGCATGGCAGAAATGCAGGCTCAAAAAAAAAAAAAAAAAAGACCCACTCCTACCATTATAACTTTAGAGCTTTCGACTTCGACTGACGAATCTAATTTTTTGAAACCGACTCCGACACCGAATCTTCGACTCCAACTCCGCCCCTATGGTAGAAATACAGGCTCGGAAAAAAAGACCGAGTCCTACTATTAGAATTTTTGTGCCTTTGACTCTGACTCTACCTGTCAACTGCGACTGATGACTCCGACTTTTCAACCCCAACTCTGAAACCTCGACTCTAACTCTAACTCAGCAAATATTGCAGAAATGCAGGCTGGGAAAAAAGATTGACTCCTACTCTTAAAAGAAATAACCGTGCAGACGATTTTTTTCTTTGTTTATTCATTGGTATTATTTATTATTATTATTATTATTTTTTTGGCAGACGATTTTTTGTCTAACAAAAATTACTCATTTAAGAGAACATTTTATTATCTATTCAATCAATTATTTGTTTTTAATTATTGGCAACGGAATAAAAATGAAATTCGAGACATTTTCTTAGGAAGGAGTTTTTTTTTTTTTTTGGTTTGATAAAATGTGTTTTGATTTGCTTCCTATTTTTAATTATTTTTTTCAAAACAATTAATTAATTTTCTGCGGAAGAGACTATAAAAGCTGCATTGTTTAAAAGATGTAGCAACTTTATTTTTTCTTTTTGTTTACTTTTGAAGTGCTTATTTCATCAGATGAAATCTGCATATTTGGTTTTTAGAAATCAGGTTTATGTGCTAAAAAGGTACGTTTGACATAATTTGTCGTCTCAGATAATTAAAAGAATATTGATCAGATGCTAGAATACCGATGTCGATGTACGGAAAAGTAGGCTCGTTTAGTTCTTGACGGAACTTCTTGTTTTGTTTAACTTTATGGTTTAAAAATATCTTAAAGAACTTTTCCACTCACACAGTGCAATTTGTTGACTCGTTCCGTATTTTTTTTAATGATTAAACAACATAATGGGAAGTTCTTTTACCAAGTTTGGTGTATATCTAAATCAACATATCATTGCTGAAGTCTTTTTTTTAATATTTATGTTAAACAAAAAAGCAGTTGCCTATTACTAAACACAGTGTCCGTTTCAAATTTTTATCTCAAACGTTTTCGTACATGTACGTGGAACTTAATTCATGAATAAAGGATGATATTTCAAACCGATGTGGAACTGCTTTACTGAGATTCATGCTACAAATATCGACAATTTTAATAGGAATTTTGTCAAATACCGCCCAGCCGATACCAAATTCAGCATCTTATTTTTTTCTCTATCTTTGTTGTATCTTTCTTTGTTAGTTATAAAACACTTTGCGATTATATCACTCAGTTGTCACCAATTTATGATATTAGTCTGCATTGAAATTAAAATAGAATAGTCAAAAAAAGAAAAAGAAAAAGTAAAAAGCACATTTGGAACATCGGAGTGCAGTTAAGAAAATATCTGCATGATTTCACTCTACAAATGGTTCGAATGAGCTCTCAAGCGTTCTCTGCGTCTCGTTCTCTCTCATATAACTTTTGTTGAGTGGTAGTAAAATATAAATTTAGGCCCAAAATCTGAATGACTGAAAAAGAATTAGAATGAAATGAATATATGACCTATCATATCTCTTATAAACATTTATTTTTCTAATATTTTGGTTTTTTAAACCATCGGCCTTCGGCATCGGCCATCGGCCGATGGAAGAGGAAAAATATCGGCCATCGGCCATCGGCCAACTTTGAACAATCGGCCAACAATCGGCATCGGCCCATCGGCCAAAAAATGCCATCGGTCGAGCCTTACTATATACACTGATTATTTGTGCAAAATTTTGGCAAAATATATTTTAACATTTAGAGGTCGCTCAAACGCCTTGAAATTTCGTGATATTGACAAAAACGTGATCGTAAGTGATATCTATAGAAAAAAGTAACCTTTGTATTTTTGTGCGTCTTACCCTCTTATTTTGTGCCACTATATACACTGATTATTTGTGCAAAATTTTGGCAAAATGTATTAATATTTAGAGGTCGCTCAAACGCCTTGAAATTTCGTGATATGGACAAAAACGTGATCGTAAATGATATCTATAGAAAAAAGTAGCCTTTGTATTTTTATTCGTCTTACCGTCTTATTTAGGTCCTTTTTTACACTGAATTATTCGCCCAAAATTTTAGTAAACTATATTTACATTTAGGAGTACTTCAAATTTTGTGATAGTGGTACAAATGCGAACGTAAATAATAATAACAATAAAGTTACTTTATTGCTTTTTTATATCTCCGAAGAAAAAAAGCGTACAATCACAAAATGAACTATATATATCTGAAAAACCAATGAAATGCAGAAAAGTATGAAAACTAATCAAATACGGAAAAAATATAAAAAATAAATTTAAATACATTAAATATATATAGTAATTCGCTCATTAATTCTTGCAATACTTTTTAAGGTTACTTTTTTGCAACTTTGAAACCTTTTCTGTGTTCCTGTACCACTTGAAGAAGACACTGTCTTTGTTTTCCGTCGTTAGTGATAGTCTTAACAAATGCTTCAATAAGGGCCATGCCACGCTCCGTATTTTCGTTTACAATCCTCAGTTTCTTTGGTTGTATAAAGCCTTGTTGGTAGCTATCTTAAAGATTTGAATGCTCAGGATCAAACAGCTGATATATTTTGAGTTTCTTCTTTACAAATACAAATACAAATATACAAATACAAATGTGGCGACCAGCAGCAGGCTCAGGGCCCAACTTGGCTGGTCCTAGTCAAATTAAAGACCCCAATGAAGATCAATGGCCCTCTTAAAGCCATCTACTCCATTGCTCTTTACCGCCTCTTCCGGTAAGCTGTTCCAAGTTCCCACTACCCTGCTGAAATAGTAATTTTTTCGAATTTCCAGGTTCGACTGAGGTTTAAAAAGGAAGGGTTTACATGAATAAGGGCGCTAGAAATACTCCAAATCCTTTCTTAGTGCTTGCTCAAAAAGGGTTGCTGGGAACCCAGCTCTTAGATATTCTTTCCCATTAACGATAAGAATGAAAAAAATCACATTCATATGTTACGAATACCTTTTGTTTGTCCAGCTGCAAGTTTGAACTGGTTGGGAAATATCCATAACTTGAAGCCATAAAGAATCTTTAACACAGATATAACACGAGGAACCACTCCTGGGACACGAAAACATACACTAAGAGAAGGTGCTCTGCTCAAGAAAATCGCACTAAGCTCTAGTATCTTCCTTGGACACTTCTTTTACATGGGTCATCAGAAGTTAACTTTGCGCAACTTCCATTACTAGTTCACGTTGCTCTGAATGTGTTACCAACTCCTCAACCTCATCGTTCCTCACTCCAGGTTTAAAATTAGAATGTTTTATTCTGGACTATGATTGCTAAAACCGCTTAAAAAGTAGTATTGTAGATCCAATGGCAGTGGATGGTTCCACGCAATTGCGTGAACATCGCATCTGACATTGCACGCAATCAAATACCCCAATTCTACCTATTTCTTGGTTTATCGGTTAAAATACCGAGAGACCAAGAGTAGAATAGATTTCGGTTGTAATACCACAGAAAACACAATGTCTAAAATATAATGGCGGAAAGCAAAATATAAAAGTTGCTTCCCTAGTTTTTTTTTTTTCCCCAAGTTCAAACATGCTCCAACTTTAGTACCGGCAATGCATGTCGTATTGAAACACATACCACGTACGAGCTCAGTAAGTTCCCATTTATCTAACTGGTTATCGTATAACAGCATTTTTCGTAGCAATTCCAATGCCTGACTAACTTACTAGAACCCAGAAGTAAATCATCAATGCTTGTGGTTCTGATACTAATACTGGTATGAAACCAGCCGATCATCCTTCATTTTCCCAATATATTTTGCATAAGTGTTTCGTTTCAGTGAACTATCAAAAGAAGTCCTAGATTTAAACGACTTTTGTAAGTTAACGGTCAATTCAGAACGAATAGTTTGCACTTACCGTTTTATGGACATAGTCAAATCCTCCCCATTTTGACCCATACTTTGTACTGTAGCAGCTACTATCAAAGTGGCTTTCTGTCACTTATACTGGGCCCTGTCTAGAGTGGATGCTAGGTGTTTTAGCCAAATAAACTTATACATCTCAAACAACCGAAAAGAAAACAGAATCCACAGCCCGAGCTTGCAGCTGCATTTTCTACCCAAACCCAGGTAAGAGATAATGTAGTTTTGGAGCGAGGGGGAGGGGGGTAATCGTTACAACTCACTTTGAGCTATTATTTTATTGACTAATTACTTAGTAGAGTAAACTAACGGTTTAAGTTATTCCATTTTATATGAAGAATAATATTATTTCGGGTAATGAAGCTATATACTCCAACTCTCAAAATTGCTAATTTTCAACAGAATTCGATCGCGTTGAGCGACCTCTAAATATTATTCAATTGAGCTAAAATTTTACATACATCACATTCATGAATAGTGTAAAAAAACTGCGGGGTAAGACCAGAGAAATTCAAAAAAAAATTTTTTTGAATCGCCCTAATGTACATGCATATATATTTACACTCTCTACATGCAATACCTCAAAGAACTAGAGACCATGGCTAAAGCCTCAAAGTTCTGCTTGCCCCTCCCTAATGTGAATCCTGGTTACGTGCATATTAAATTGCTAAGAACCAAGAAAAATATTCAACATAACCAAAGTTCAGTGACACTCCTGATATTAATTATTGTCGAACTGTACAGAAAAGACTAAAACCTAATATCTTTTCCTGTACAATGTAAACATAATATTCTAACTATAAAAATAAAAGTTTATTAATAAAACATTGTTAAAAATGTTACTTTCTACTGTCCATTTTCTAAAAGTTGAGCTTACAACAATTCATTAAAAGCAAGGAATAAAATCTACAACTGGCTAAATTTCTTCAAATGAGGAATTAAATCAATTTTGCCTTCTGCCAGGGAATAAGACACATGCTTTCTTTCTGCTATATACATAACATAGTTGAGCATTTCCATCTACTACACAGGAAGGAAAAAAGTCAAGTGTACGCATTGTATTGCTAATCCCTCACTAAACGTTATTTTTATCTCCACTTTTGTAGTTCTAATTGAACAACTGACAAGAGCATATATTTTTCGATAACAGCAAAGAAAATGTTAAATGGGGGAAAAATACAGCAATATTTTTCTGAGACATTTAAAGAGCATGGTACATTAAAACATTTACACTAAATTAAAATCATCTGAAATCTTCGACATCAGTGAAAAAGCAAGTTAAGTGTAGTTGTTATTCGAGTGTGTGTTTTGTGTAACTGAATTAAGATTAAAGTTAAAATTTAGTTAAATGTGGGATAAAGTGAAATGGTAAAATGTTCCTACGATTTGTAACGTTTTAGCAATATTTGAACTATATTCTTATCAGATAGCTTCCAGTGCAAAAAAAAAAATGCTAAAGATCAAGGTACGTAGTTATACAAGTTATTTTCAAATTTTTAGCCTGAAATATTGTAATATTTATGAATTAACCAAAAGTAATTGTAGTTAATTCATTCACATTCCTTTGTTTATTAATTCACTTTTGTGTTCATTCATTCACTTATTTTCTTAATTATTCACTATTTTATTTATTCATTTAGTTTTTCTCATTTGTTAATATATTTGTGTTTTGTTTCATAATTTATTCACTTTTGGGATTTCATTTGATGCAATATATTTTCCATAATCAAATCAAATATGTAATATTTCATAAGTTAAAATTTACAGTAACCCCTCGTTACATTTGGCCTCATATCTCTGATATGGATATATCTCGCTTTTCCTTTGTCTCCCAAAAAATATATTAAAAACAATCATTGTGCAACATTTTACATCATAAATTTAAGGTCATTTGAGAACGGGAAATATTTTTAAAAAAAATTCTGAAAAAGTTTCATCTGAATCAAATGCATGGTGGCGAAAAACTTTAAAGAGTAATATTTCAATTTGAGCTCAACTGCAGATACCACTTTTGTGCTTAGCATGGCAGAATAGTGAATAAGGTTATTAATATTTCCAAACATGAATTTGAAAAGTTCTCATATTTAGCTTTCTTTCCTCCTAAACTAAATTCCTTTATGCACTCTTGGTGCAAGCTAAAAATGCATTCCTGGTAAACTGAAATTTTGGGATACTTATGCGTTGCAGCATAGAATTAAATTATTTTATAAGGTAAATTTATTTAAAATATTATTTTTCAGGAAAATGGATTGCAGCCCTTCTAGATGTACCATTATGTCTATCAAGCTTTTTATGTACAAAGGGAACTACATACAATCTATACCTTTATTTTATTTATTTATTTATTTTTTCTTTTGGCAAAATCTGGTAAGAGAATTTTATGTTAAGAGAAAGTTTTGTTCTGTTTCAGATTCAAACGGGAAAATTTAGAGCTTTAATTTGCAACTGTTCTACAATATGATTTTTTTTTTTTCTAAGTTTGTATTGATGTATATTTCTTTCGAACTGCTTTCTTTTTTGCCTTAGATAAGTAATATTTATTTTTTCAATTTTGTTTTCACTTCAATCATTTTGTTGAAATATTTTTACTGTTATTTTGCCTTTTTATTGTGTATGAACATGATTTACTAAAGATGTGTTTGATTGATTTTATTTAATGAATAGCTTCCAATGACTATAATTTTTTTGAAATGATATTTGTTCTTGTTATCTTATGTGTCATTGTATTCATAGTCTTATTTTTATTAGTTTGAAAAGATAATTCAGATTGTTTTAAAGTTATTATTTTTTTCCAACAAGTATTATGTGTGTATTTTCCAATGTGTAAAAATATTTTTCTTAGTAATTTATGAAATCAATTTCGTAATTTATGTTGATTTTATCTTTCAGATTTATTACAAACAATTTTGTATATTTTCATGTAACTTTTATGCTGATGCTTGTTTCTGGATTTCTTTTTTTTTTTTTTTTTTTTTTTTTTTTTTTTTGTATATTTAATTTTCATTGTGTTTCAGATTTGGAGGAAAAAAAAATTCTTATTTGTTTTCCAACTATGGCTTATTATTCATAGTTTTAATATGTTATATTAATTTAATACAATATATATTTAAGTTATTGAAACTTCATCATGTCATATACTCTATTTATTTTTAGAACTTCTGAGGTGAGTATAAGTTAATTCTTTGTATTTTTTTTACTTTTTTATGTATCTTAATTTTAAGATTATTTTTTATTCTAGTTTCCTATGTCTATATTTTTCATACATTTTCTATCTTTCAATAATTTGCAAATAATGGAGTGGTACAAAATCATAATTTGTTACTTATATATTTCTGTTTAATAAATAGCTGACCATTGTTTTTATTCTAATGATATTTGTATCAAAGTTAATTTTTTATTGTACATTGTTTTAAACTAATATCATGGTTTTTTTATCATGCTAATTTTTTGCTCAAGTATATTTATGCTCACGCTTAAATATCTTTTTTGATTATTTTAATATTTGTTTTATTTCAAACAAATTTATTTCAAATTGATGAAAAAAGTTCACTGATTTTCTTTCAGCAGTTAATAATTCATAATTTTTAATACATTGTGTTAATTTAATTCAATATATTTCAGGTAAAGTTTAACCTTGCTGTGTACTGTTATATTTTAGAACTTTTCAAGTGTAACATGTTATTTCTTTCTGTTTTTTTTTATAGTATTAGGGCTGTATTCTACTTTCCTGTGGCTTAGCTTTATTTGCTATAATTTTTTTAAGCCGTTTGTAAATGGTAAGATCAAAACTTGAGAAATATATTTATGTGTTTACTTAATTGCTGTTTTTGCATTGTTAAGATTTGCAGGATTGTCTACTGGAGAGTTTCATTGCACCATTGGGAATTTTATGGGGTCATTTTCTCTTTTTGGTTGCTCTTTCTTTGGGGGTCTCTCTTCGTTTGGGGTGCTCTGGAACTTTTGTGGGTGTTTACTCTCTTTTTAGGAAAGATTGGCACTCCTGATATTTGAACTTGTTATACATGTTTAATGTATAAGTAAAATATTTGATATGTAAGTTATATTTTTGTTTTGAAAACAAAAATATAACTTTGTGTTTTGTTGAGCAATAACACAATTATACTACTTATACTATTATCATTCTGCAGCCTGTATATTCAGATGGAGAATTTCTTGCTTTCTGGGGGGGGGGGGGGGGGAGAGCATTGTCGAAATTTTTTAAATTTAAGATTGAACCCCCCTATATTGTTGAAAATGCTTCACTGATCACAAAAATACTAATTTTTTTCTGTACTACAAAAATTGAGTAAACTCTAGCCTTTTTCTTGTTTTTTACTGTGTACGGCACTATATTGGGTCATTGAAGAATTCGGTATCTCATTTTTATCCCCGTATAGTGATATATTTCCTAGTTGGGAGAAGGAGAAACATAACAAGGCACTACACAGACCATGCATACGAGATTTTAACCTTCTAAAGGATACCATTTTTGAGTTATGTAATGTACACCCATACAAACGTATGTGCAAATGTCACAAGAAAACTATGCTTGTTAACTCAATGATGATCAAAACGGATATTTCGGCTGTGAGTATGTTCTTTGGTACATATTCACTTGTGTATGGGCAGAGAAACTACCCAACATTAATTGAAAAGTGGGAGAAATAAAAAATTATGTGAAAATTGTGTTTTTTTTTTTGGGAATGCACATTCTTTTAATAGTGTGTACAAGGAATTTAAAGGTGCTGTTCAAATTGTGGCTTCATATAAATTAACAACTTAGATCAGAAAATGGAAGTAAAATATAATGAAGAAATTGAAGAGGTTAAAAAGCAAATAATATATGAGTAAAAATGGAGAAATTCTGGAACTATGAAGAAAGCTTTTAAAAACATTTTTGAATTACTAACTTGATTCAAAGAAAGAAGCAAAATGCAGTAATTTATTTTAAAATAAGTTAGATATCTTAAACTGAATGACTTTATAAGGTTTGGCAAAAGCAACATCAGAGCATTTTGGAATTACGTATATTCCAGGACAGCTATTTTGTACGGCACACACTGTTTGCTTGGGACGAGTCGATTAAATCGGTTATTCGTATAATTGAAAAGCAAGTTGGATATGACAAAGTACTTTGTAACACAACTCATGTTGCTGTGATTGAAGGAATTAATACATTGTTAAAATTAATAGGACCAGAGCATTCACAAAAGCCTTGGAACAGATATTTTCAATTCACAGAATTTATTGAAAAAAAAAAGGAAAAAGCAATTTAGCTTTTGCTCTTTAAGATTGTAGATTTGATAGATTACCAGCATGTGCTGCCGTAGCATTGTATCACTGGAATGATCTTAGTACATTTTTAGATCAAATGAATATTAGATATCAACTGGCTTGTGTAGTATATTCTTTTATGCATAATAACTTCTTCAAATTTTTCTTACTACCTATAGCACTAATTAGTATACACCTTACAGAACCATATTTGAGATTAGTTCTTGACAAAAGAACTAATTACATCACTCTCCTGAATGTTTTCCCTAAATTGCACAGTGAGTTGTCTTCTCCTACAAATGTCCGCCAAATCAGCAAGGCAGGGATAGAAAGCTTAAAAGAAAAATTTTCCGTTGATGTGTATCCAAACGAATGGATGGAAACCATATAGAAAGAGTTGGAGGAAGCTGATGAAGATCTTATTAACAGTATTTGCCAGAAGATGTTATGTGCCTGTGGAATCGCATTTGCTAGACAGAGAGGGGGTGCATTTGAGTTTGGTAATTCAAACAATCATCAATTTCCTGTCCGGCAGCAAATTCCAGAGCACTTGCTTGAAAGTGCACCAACCCATAATATATCTACAGTTTTTGGAGATGTTGATAATCGTTTAAAACAGTGGTTCTCAACGGGGGCGGTACCGCCCCCCTGTGGGCGGTGGGAAGATGCTGAGGGGCGGTCAACATGTTTTGGGCAGTAGGGGGGCGGTGGGTATATTTTGGGCGGTAGGGGGGAGGTGGGAAAATTTGGGGTCAGAGGACGATAAATATATTAGAATTTAATTTTAATTTTATAAATCAAAATTAAATGTTGTATTAAATCATGAATCCAAACTTGAATTATTTGAGCCAACCCTAAATCAATTTATACGCTCTGGAATCTCTAAGGTAATTTCCTTACTTTATTCTAAGGTGCCTGTTTTGTTTTTAAAATATTTACTCTTTTTTGTTTATCTTTTTTTTTCCTTTTCTCGCTCTCTCTTGTAGCGATTTGGCATTTTAGTGATATTTGCATCCGACAACTTTGAGAGAGAATGCTACCTAATGAAGAAATGCTTCAATTAATCGCAGTTGCAATCAGGGCTGCACATTTAGGCTAATATTAGATAATTTGGCTAATTTCGATCACACATAGCTAGATGAAATTCAAAAGCATTACCCACTCCATCGTTTGGTTATTTTTTAGCCGAATTGTTGATTGATTCTTTGTACTATTACAACGTTAACTCGAATCAGGGACGTCATTTCAAGTTTTTCCAGGGGGGGGGGGCAAAAGGTTCAAACACAATGCAATTCATCGGAAAACATAAAAAACCACGCCCACTTACATGTAAATACATTGATTTCTCAAAGTCGGGGGGCCCCTAAATGACGGGCCTGACTCGAATAGTATTATATAATTTTTTAGTAATGCATCTATATTTTACTTAGTAACAGTCATACATGTAAAAAATATCGTGCTTCATCTGTAGGTGAAAATGGTTCCATTAAGTTCCCAAGTTTTAGTCGCCTACTTTGACTGTTGCTAAACGAAACTGGTTTTTAGACTGAACAATTCTTAGATTAGAATACCAGATTTTAATGTTTATTGCCAAAATTTAATGGGGGATTCAAAATACTGCAAAAGAAATTCATAACTGCATTCGAGTGTTTCCCACAAGTGGAGTTTTAGGCAGAACATTAAACGTCATCGATTGTGTTCTTTGTTTTTTTTTTTTTTTTTTAACTTATATAATTTTTTTCCACCATGTTCTAGTAAGTTAGCTGAGTACCCTATGGGAAAGTAAGTCTCCCCCATAGATATTCAAAATATTTCGATGGGCTCTGGTATTCGTACAAGTTGGTTATTTTCCTAAATTTTTACCTGGCAACCGTATTGCAATGCTTAAAATGAACGCCCAGTTTGAGTGTTTGGTTTATCTCAGCATTTTCACTCTGGCTTTTGCTTATTTCATTCATTTACTTTCATGGTGTATTTTTAGTGAAATCTCCTTTGATGATGCTCACGTTTATTGCCGACATCTTCAGTCTTTGCACAAAGACTTCTCTAGGCGTTTTGATGAGATTTTTTTTCTTTGAACGCTCCTCAATGGTTCATTAGCCCATTTGAAAACATTGAGACACCAGTAGTTGTTCAGTAACAGGAAGAAATGGTTGAACTTTCAACCAATGAAACTTTGAAAGCTGGTTTCTAGAATGTTAACAATGTTGCAGAATTTTGGCTGCAAGGAAACATTAGTACTTAGTAGCCTTTATCCGGTGCTGTGGCCTATCGTTAATTTTTTTTTAATTACCTTCCCCTTTTCCTACCTCGTCGACCGAGGATTCAGTGTTGTCACCGTCCTAGTTACAAAAAAGAGAAATCGACATATGTTTCTGAATGTTCCTTGCATATTTTGATTGATAAAAAAATGCTTTGTGTGTTTATTTTTATTTCATCTCGTTGTTTCCTTCATATTTTGAGTGAAAATTTCTTTTTGCTTGTTTATTTTATTATATTTCACTTCATTTTACTATTCTTTTAAAAGTAGAATATTTTTAAGCCTTGATTTTTTTTATTTCTAAATTCGTCATTTTAATTCTATATATAATAATGTCTACCGAGGAAAAATATATGTTGTTTAACCGTTTTGTAAAATTCCGGAAGGAAGTTATTTTTACTTTTTACTCTTTTTGCAAACTCCCTCACTTTTAACATAAAGGGGGGCGTTGGAAAAATTTTCTCTCCTAAAGGGGGCGTTAGCTGTGAAAAGGTTGAGAACCACTGGTTTAAAACAATCTGAACCATGTGGTTTTGCTGGGGTTTCAGAGAAAATAGTTATGTGTAATAGTAATGACTTTGTTTCTTGATCATGAATGGAGAAGTAAGGAGTTAAAAAAATGAAAAAAGAAACTGATGAACTTAAAATAATTTGGAGCTTATCCCAAAAACAGATTCTTTCAAACAGTGTGCATAGCACAGACATTGACACAGTGAAGATAATACAGGAAAGAAAAAAGCTTACCATAAAAAAGGAATTTAGACTTAAATACAGCATTATTCCAACTAATTATGAAGAAATTGAGGAGATAATAAAAAAAGTCAAAGATGAAGGTGAAAAGTGCAAAGTTTTGAAATTACTGGTAAAAATAGCTAAAAATGATTTCAGAAATTTAAAACAAGACCACATACTTTTCAAGCAATGAGATTTAAGTCCTGAGACAATTATGAGCAACTTAAAGGTCCTATATGGCCATAAAGTTAATGACGTTATTGCAACTGTTGATGATATCAGAGCTGTTTTATGTAATACATCTGATACAAATGCAAAATCTGTAGATGATCCACTGCCATTGCAAGATATGCCTGAGAATGAAATGGTTGCTGCACTTTGGGATGGAGAGTGGGGGGGGGGGGGTCAAGTCATAAGCAAATTAGATGAAGGCACTTATACATACAGGATAAAATATATGAAATGGGTTAAAAAAGATTCAAAACTTGTATTGGCTATGGCCAGTACAAGATGACATACAGTATAACTTCGATTTAACGATACCCGATTTAACGATTTCCCCTATTTAACGATACATTTCATTGGTCCCGACTCACATGCCTTGACTTTAATGTTAAAACGTCTTCAGTTTAACGATAGCTTTCCTCGATTTAACGATGATATAGGACAGAGCCAAGTTATCTCTCGTCAAAAATACAGTAATATATGTTTAAAATATTTTTATAACTATTTTACTTGCAACAGCATGAGACCTCATGTTCCAATACTAAAAAGATTCATCCTTCAGTAACGTCCAAACTTCTAGCATTCCAAACAAAATTTTTTAGCGCCTTGAGAGGAGAGTGATCAGTTAAAAAATATGAGGTCGAAAAAGGTGAAATTTTCTCAACACGAGAAAACAAAGATCGATGAAATAACTTTGGAAATAATATAAATGCGCAGTTTTCTCAAAGAAGCAAAATAACGTATGTTTAAGCGTTCACTTAATTATCCATAGTTTGATCCGTTTAACTTATAAGTATGCTTTCTCGATTTAACGATATCCTCGATTTAACGATAATTTTTTACAGTCCATAGGCAATCGTTAAATCGAGGTTATACTGTACATAAAACCAAAGGGGAACAAATCATCATTATTCGGCAAATAATAGACGTTTCCGTAGATGTTTCCTCTACAAGAACAATTATTTTTGAACCAATTAATCATGTTTTAATTAATAATATAGTAAATACAGACTGTGACAATATTTAACTTAGATTGTATCACCAAAGAAAGTTAATCTAACATTTTTATTTCCTTATTATTGTTCAAAATGTTTTCGAAGCAATGCAAAAACGAGAAAAAAAGTCAAAATATGAAAAAACTACCAGAGTTTGGACAATTTTTGAGATATTTCAAAAAAATTGCTTGTTATATCATCTTTGTATAACATTGTATCATCCCAGGGGGTTCAATGTTAAATTCAGAAAAATTTTTTTTCCCCATAGCAATGCTCCCCCCCTACTTTCTAGCTGTAATATATAATAATGCTATGGAGACATTTTATGTTTAATTTTTATTTTTGTTACATCTTAAATAGAGAAGTACATATTGTGTGTAAAATAATATTTCTCTTCGAAAAAAAAAATATTTTAGATTTAGGCGACATGTCTGAACTTAACATGTTCAAAGCTTTCCACTCTTTAAAAGTGGGCTCATAAAACATCTTAAAAATAATTAAGCTGAAAGGAAGAAAAAAGGTTTTGAATCAATACAAGTTGAAACTCGAGTATCCAGACTTCATTTTCCCCCATTTCTGGATGCAATGCAAGGTTGTCTCTGTGATGTTACCTCCTAGTTGAATCAGTAATCTCAGAATATGTAAATATGCATCTGCATGCATATTTACAATCTTTGGATAAATGAGGTAAGGTATTTTATTCATACAATTTAGTGGATAATTTTGTTTTGAAAGAAGTTTTTTGAAATGAAATGACAGTAGGGCAGCATTGTTCTGGTATTTTTCACAAAATATTTATTTACAAAAAATGTATATTTTATTTGAAGTGTAATTTTATGTAATATTATTTTCAGTGAACTTGAATTCTGTTATGTTTATTTAAAAAAATGCTCTTTTGTTCTATCGTTTTTGCTTGATACTGATTTAATTGTTCTACAAAATTCTGTTGTCTTGTGTAGCTATTTAAAATTTGCTCATTTTGTACTCTTGATAATTTATAACAATATGAATGCACTTTTTGAAATTGTTATATTTTATTTTTTGTGCTTAGATTATCCTAACACTTCATTCTTGAATAACTAATAAGCATAGTTTATTTCTTTTAGGTTGGTTCACCCATATGGTATTTTCTTACTGTTTTTCCTTCCATTATTTTTCTTATCTGCTTTTTTAAGTTTACTTTTTCATTTGTTCAATTAAATGTAATGCAATAATGTTTGGCTGAGTTTAGAGTTTTTCAAAATTTAAATTGTTAACAAAGTAAAATTTTGAGATTAAGTTTTCAAATCAATTGTAAAACTATAAAATGTCTGATATTCTTCTTTAAAATAATATACTTTTCCCTATAAATTTACTCTTAATTATTTCCTTTCCCAGATTACATGACCTTTGAAGAAAGCAATGTCAGAGAAAGTATTCCTGCAGAAATTTTACCCTTCCTGAAACAAAGACCAGAGTTAACAATCTTTGAAACAAAACAGCAACCACCATCTACTTCTAAAATGATGAATGTGTACCACTGTGAAATATGTCCGTTTGAGACACATTCTAGTGGAGCTTTCCAGTCACATATGGAAGGCCACAAGACTTACAAAACACACGACTGCCAGACGTGCGGCAAATCGTTTAAAACTGCAGGAAGGCTTCATGCTCATATGCAGACTCATGAGCCTGGACAACCATATGTATGTGTATATTGCGAGAAAAAGTTCAAACATAATTCCTCATTGAGAACTCACATGAAAATACATTTAGGTATTGACATTCATTGCCCTGTATGTGATAAAACCTTCACTAATAACGCTGCTTTGAGAAAACATTTAGCGGCTCAACACCCCCACCAAATGGATGATTTTCAGAAATAAATGTTTATTGTATCAGACATTGCATCATTTGATGTAAATTTCACATCTGTCTCATCTCTCTTTCAGTGTAATAATAATGTTATCAAATGTATATGATAGAGATTTTTTTCAGAGACTGTTTGTTTGTGTATGTATTTTCATGGCTTGTATTGCTGAGGTAATAGATGTCAAAATTAACAAGCAATTTTTCTCCCAATTCATACTGATATTGATTATGATATTTTTTCATATTCAATTTGATTTTGGGTATTATCTGATTAGATGTTTTATTTGACTACTTTGATACAAAAGCAAATTCTCTAGAATCTCCTGAATGAAATTCAAATGGTTTAATTTTGTGGACGAAAAATTTTATTTTCAAGCTCCAGCTCATGTTAATAATGCATGAAGATGTGTTGTAGATGTTCCTGAAATCATGTTGTTTATTTATAAATTTTAATATTTTAAATTTGTTTATTTTATTTTTTTTCTTGATGCAATATAATAATTTAAAACAAATAGTGTTAAAATAGCATGCTTCATTTTTTATACAACTTAAATATTTTCACATTCTGCAGTACATTAGCTTTTTGATGAAGAAACAGTACAAAATAAGCAAAATATATCCTTGACAGTTATGAAAACATATTTTTGTGCTAAACTAAACTCTGTACATAAATAAAAATGAATTAACAAAAAAAAAACAGCCAAAATTTTGTGTGTGTGGGTTTTTTTTTTTTTTTAATCGTAGAATTTTATTAAATACAACTATCACAGGGCTGCATTCCCTAACTCTTCATTTATCTTGATTTCTGTAAGTCCCTTTCTTCATCAAATTTAGTTCCTAATTTTTTTCTTTACGCTTCTGCATTAAAAAAAAAAAAAAGTATTAATAAAATGTATTTTAAACTTCAAAGGATAAATGTGTTGATTGTTTCTCAAACATGTGGAAAAAAAAATTGTTGTTTATTTTCCATAGTTTAATTTGTCCCAGTGAGCACATAAATGTAAATATTGTCACAAAGTAGAAGGTATCAGTTTACTGAACTAATATTTTTCCTTCGAGAAAAATAAGTCAGTTCATTCGGAACACATTAATTCGAACACTCTTGAAACAAGCTACATTTCCAATTTCCATCCTCCTGTTTGTTTTCTATTGTGCATCAGATTAGAAAATTTGATTTTAAAGTTCCCTTAGTGTTCTTTCTAATAAGTTATGATTGTACTGCAATGCTGTCAAAATTTTTGCTATTTTTCAAAGTGTCTAAAGTTTTAGTAAAATCTTTCTTAAGTTAATAGCAAGTATTTTATTACTGTATCAATAATCTGAACATTTAAATTCTTAGTCACCAATGGTCAGCAAACGCTTTTAGTTTTTGTGTCCACTTTTTTATCGTTAGTAGCCACTTAATCTAGTATTTTTCTTTCTTTTTTTTCCAAGTCACTGCTCTAAAAGGAAAACTGTAGAAGAAAATATTGGCATAGTCTTAGCTGCAATTTCATCATTTGCATTTTTTTCTTGTTTTTTCCTAGCTCCAAAATGGATTCGAACTTTAGTTCATTCCTGTAAGTTTGCTTGCTTTTCTGGTTCTTGAGGGAATGGGGTATGAGAGGGAAACAAATAATGGTTTTTCTTATCTATTCGCTGTATAGATTGCTGTGTGGAAAATGGAGATTGTTTTTACTTCCCAAGCTATATGAGACCTAGTTAAAATTGTAGTCTTGTCTTGAAAAAAAATGCTAAAGTAATAAATATCTGTGGCCGGATGAATATTTTGTTAAGGTGCCAATGCAAACCAGGTGACAAGGATTCTGATTGCTTTTTTCTGCGCCATTTTCCTAAATGCTAGTTTATTAAAATACCAAGTGTGAAAATATGCTTGATTAAATTTTTTTGGCTGCATGTTTCAGATTTTCAATGCATGAAATACCCTTGTAGAGATGTTAAAAGTGTGTCTGGTTGAAAGTATTTCAGAAACTCTTATTGTTTTAAGAATTTTACATATTTTAGGGGAATAAAACAAAGTTTTGTAGTGGAAAAAAACTAATTTAATATTCTTAATTATACATAAAAGTATTTCAAATTAACCAAACAGTTATATACTAACACAGAATTGTTGGGGAAACTACTAAATTCCATTTAAGTTTAACCAGAGTAAAACCTGTTTTCAAATAAATTTTCAATTTATAGAGAAACTTTTCAGTGTCTTTTTTTTTGACGGCAATTGTAAATAGAAATATTTTATGTTGCTATTTTTCATAGTATTTATTTTGTTTGTTAATGCTTATTGTATCTTTTTTACTTTAATTTGTACGTATCCTATTTGGAAATACTGATGCCTTCATAATGTTTTTAGTGTAGAAAAGGTTCCACTTGAAAATTTTCATAAATTAACAAATAATATACATAATATATTTTCTTCCCTCTGTTATTTTAACAGCTTTTCTGTTAGATTGTGAATAGAGAGAGACACTTCTTGTTTTAAACTTCAAATCAGTTGTTTTGACTTTTTTTTTTTTTTTTTTTCGTTTTGATTGAGTTACCTTAATTATTTTTCATTAAAATCGAAATACAAAATTAACTTCACTAAGTCAAGTAGAGTACTGAATATTCAAATTAATTACATGGATATACCTCCTTTCTCTATCGTTTATTTTTATGCCAGTATGTGTATCCTATCAGTTCCAATTTATTGCTAGTTTTCTTCTTAAGTATCTAATGTTGGTAACATTGTAAGAGCTTGAAAACCTGATTTATTCCCAAAAAATACAAGCCCAAAAAATTTCAGAAGTAAAAATAAGCATTCTTGAAAGTTTTTACATGCTTTGAACTTAAGCAGGCAGTCTGCATAGCTTAAATATTCCTTATCTTAAACTAATTTACAGCATCGAAATTAACTGGTGTGCAGTGTATTAAAAAGTTTTTGTAATTTTTATGGTTTACTATGTTGCAACTCTAAAAATAATAAGTTCTCTTTCACTTTTGTCATTTTATTTGAATATAATTTTTATAATGTAATACCTAAGAAACGTTATGTACTTTCTTTTAACTAGAGTATAAGAATATATATAATTATTAACTTTTAAGTATTTAACTGAACAAAATATGGATTGAATCCTTAAACAACTAAATGTTTTTTTTTTTTTTTTTTTTTGTAAGAAAAGCAGTTGAAAACTTTGTACAATTAATGAAGTTAAAAATGCAAGACAACGTGTCCAAAAGTACAAATAAAATGTTTAAAAAGAGTTGGAAAACTCTAGCCAATAGCTATTTCGGGGCTATTATAAATGAAACCCCATCATCAGTGCTAAATGGGGTTATTTAATTTTTAGTTTTAAGTATTATTTAGCTAAGTAAACAGTCAGGATGATAGCAATCTTATTTATATTGTAACATTATACAGTATGCACCAGGAATAATTGAATCAACCACTTTAATGAATCAAATCGTCAAAAACAGAATTAAGTCCAGCTTTATTAAATTAGTCACTTTGTTTCATCAAAACTGTTTCGAACAAACATGATTCATATAAGCAGCTGTCATTGTATAGTACAATATTAATTTATAATATAAACAATTATCTTAAGGGAATGGGATTTGCCTGTAATCGATAGAATTAAATTTTTGAGAATGCTAATTTTTGATGCCAGCAACCAGCTTTTAAGCTTTTTCCAATGTTACTTGTTTTAACTGTGCTGTTCAGAAAATACTAGGTTCTGAAGAAAAGTAGTTAGTTAGAGAAAACTATGCACTAGATTTATTTACCCTCAAAATTCATCTTGCTATTTCGATGCTTTGAGTTTATTAGTCTCATAATCTGTAAAAGCCTCCACATACTTAATGTCAAAGGTTTTTAATGTGTTGAATTTACTTGCATCGAATTGTAAGCATTAATTGACAAATGTTATAATAAAACAGTCAATTAGTGTTAAAATTTGAAGTTTTCCTATAAGTATGCAGTTGTACAAATTTTGAATATGAAAATTATCCATGTAACAGTATGTGTTTAAATGTACATTTAATTTCCAAGAAAATGTCTTAATTGAACTTGTAAAATGAAATCAGTTAGGAGTTAAAAAAAGAAAAAAAAATCACAGAAGATGCAAAAATAATTTATATTCCTTCTCATATGTAAGAAGAATGCAAATTTGTTGTTAAATTAACCTACTTGTTTACCTGAGTGCCATTTGTTGTCTTTTATTGCACATGTTTGTCTAATGTTTTGTAGCCATCTAGTACCAGCTGTTTGTAAATTTGTGGAAGATGTAATTTTTTTTTTTCTGCTTGTAATTCAACATTTAAAAAATGTTCTCAGGTTTTTTATGATAGCGTCAACAATATCATAAGTTGAAAACTTTCTGCTTTGCTTTGAGCTGTTTTCTTTTCAGCTTAATTTTCCGTTTTTAAGATGTTTGAAGCATTTCTGACGTTTAGTTATTATTACTCGAAAAATACATGTAAAGTGTAAACATTATTTTTAATTTGTCTCATTGTCACACATTTCATGGGATACTGAATTATAATTTGAATATGTAAATAAATAGTCTTTTTATGACTTTCTTTATCATAATTGAGTGTTATCTTAGAATATTTCATTATTTGTTCGTAGAATTACGTCAGAAATATGGTTGGTTTTGAGCACAATATAGATTTTAACCCTTTAAGCGGTTTGCCCGTATAGTGTACGTGCTACCCGAAATTGGCCTCATCTGGTTTGCCCGTACAGCGTACGGGCATCGATATTTTCAGATTTCCTTTTCTGGTTTGCCCGAACTGTTTGGAAAATCGTAAACCTCAAAATTCACAGTAAGTGTAAGAGAAATTTTTGCATAATTTGTAAACCATTCTTTACTGCATGCAGAATGTATTTGAAAAAAGCAAACATTTCGGGGTTTTGTGACCAAAATTGTAAAAAAAAAGGTGTAAAAGCATTGAAAATGAAAAAAAAAATTAAAAAATTCTTAATATTCTTATTCTGTTAAGTATGGTACTTAACTTTATGCAATAAAAAAATATGCCTTTTTTTGGAAGCATTTCTGGTAAAATAATTGACCGCTTAAAGGGTTAACCAGCCTTACCCTTCTCTGCGATGTCTATAGTAAAACTTACAAATAGCCCAGTCATTCCTTGAACCTTTTCATTACAGTTGCTTTCAGATGGGGTTTTTACTACTTATTTTGTGTTGGAAAAATAATCTTCGTTTTTGAACTCCACTCGTGGCTGCCATGAACAGTCCTATTTGAAAAAGGGGTGATCGGTTTATATAAGGAGGCGCACTTCCGCTAGTGCTTTCAGTTTGTATTTGCTTCTTTCTTCCTTGTTAAATGTTACTTTTGCATTACCCCCCTATTTAGAAAAAAATCAGAAGTGACCTGACGCATGCGCTATTTCAAGGAATGTCGCACAACAAAATATTAAACAGGATAATTACTGGTGTTAATTTTCCCGAAAGTTGCATTTTTTTTTTTTTTTTTTGCTCCAAATTGATGCAGTACAATTTTCAGAACAAGGAACTAATACCATTGTCATCACTGCTCAAAACATATAACGTGCAGCAAATGGTAAAAATGGCACTATCTTTTAAAAAAAAATTGGTTCTGATATCCGAAGTTACAGAATAACTTAAGTGAAATGTCTCAAAGGAACAAACATGACATAAAAGAGCTTTAGAGTCGTATAAGCAGCATTTTAAATAGTACTCACAAAACCTAGTTTGTTGCAAAACGCCATGAGAATGACGTTCAAATCTCAATGGTTTAACGTAAAATCTTACAAATAATGCCAATCTATACTCTGTGTAATGAGGGCTGGCATGTCAAGTCCAAAGTAATTTCCCACTCTCCACACTTTTCCCCTTATGGTTGTTATAGTAACGGCGCTATGGTCTCTTTTCCAGCTTTTGCAGCAATAGTTAAATGCAAAACGTTAAAATTGCTTTGTGCGTAAACTATTATTCAATTGAAAAATCAAAGTTAATAACACACTGTTTCCACGGAAACTCGTGATGGCAGGTCTTGCTGAAACAAACTAGCACTAGGTTTGTTAGAAAAAGTTTAGAAATAACTGAGATAAGAGGATATAAATTTATGGGTAGACCTTATTTGATTAGCATAAAATAAATGAAATGCCTCAATGCAATGGATAAAAAAAAGTGGAGCTTTTTTCTTTTGTACAGTTTCCATGGAGCCGACTCAAAAGTTGACATTGATAAGCCTATTTTAAAGTAACAGAATACAACTAGATTTGGAATAGTATTGTTTAGACCCAATTTCCGCAGATGTCACCAATTTGCCTTCACTCCTCAATGGCACACCTCCTTGGTTTTTTTGGAAGTTCTCAGCACGTAGTTTTCGATTTGGAAAATTGAGCAGAACAAAGCCTAATGGGGGGGGGGGGGGGGCAGCGGAACCCTAGATCAAAATTTCTTACCCAAGTTTCTTCTATGTAGAAAGAGACAATTTTGTTGCGAATGAGTAGCATTTTACTTCTAAATCGTAACCACTTAGTCCTGTAGTCATTGATAAGAATGGAGTTTTTTGAAGCTCATGTGAAGCATTAAGAATTCCGTAACTAAAAAGTTTGGGAACTGCTGGTTGTAAGTTGGGCACCGCTGCTGTAAATGTGGCTTTTCCGCAATGAGAGCAATACTGCGGTGAAACAAACTTTTCTTCATAAAAATCATCCATTAACAATGCAGCAAACTTTTTTTTTGCTTTCTGCCAATTTATTTCTGCAACGCTAGAATATTCTTCAACAATAAATAGGTAAAAAACCGTCTTACAGAAACAAAAAGCTGTAAATATTTATTATTAAGTTAACATTAATACTAAAGCTTCATAGTTTTTAAAACCCACATTTCGAGAAAAAATTATTTCCCTTGATTTTTTTCCTTCCCAACTTTGACCTTTTGGTTCGAAAAATTTCGGAATTTTGAGCAAAACATATGTATAAAAATGAAACTGAACGGTGCGGTGGAAGCGTCTTGAAGTGGAACTGTGAATGCTGTAAATGTAGTTTTTCAGCGATGGTAGTAGTATTGTTGTGAAAGTCAACTTTTCGACCATTTAAATCCTTCATCAGTAACGACTTTTTTTTCCCTTCTTCTCATTTAGTAATGTTCACAAAAACAATATATGTACAGTTAAGAAACTAGGTTTTACTTTTTTCTAACCTTTTGACAAATAATTATTTGGAATTTCGAGAAAACACATGGCGTAATAGGGTGTATCACGAAAATTTTTTTTTGAAAATTCGTAATTTCAAGTTGATAAAAAGTTGTCACTATATTCACATAGTTACTAAAAAAAAATTATTTTAAAATTGAAAAATATTTAGGTCTGCCAGGATTACCTTAAAGTTTCAAATTTTTTAGTACGAACGATGATTTTTTTTTTTTAAAAACGTAGAAATTATGTGCAAAGCAAAAATAATTATTCAAGTACAAAAATGAACTACTTAAGGCGTAATCTATCAATAAAAAATGCATTGGAGCTAAAATTTAACTTTTAGGTCTCCAGAAATAGTTATGAAAAAACCTCACATTTTTGCTAGTCAGTCATATTTTTAGAATATTTACATATAAGGTGTATCACGTGAAAAAATTTTTGGAAATTCAAAATTTCAAGTTGATAAAAAGTTGTCACTACATTCATTGTTACTAAAAAATTATTTTTCAACGTTTAATAAGCTAAATATTTTTATTTTCTTGGAAGTTTCAAGTTTTTTAGCAAAAACGATGATTTTCTTAAAAAATGTATAAATTATGTGTAAAGCAAGATAGATATTTGAGTGGAAAAATGAACCAATCTCGCTATTTTGAAGCGCTGTACTTCAATGTTTGTGTTATTAATATAATAATTTTAAAAAATTCTACAGGATGGGTAAATATTCTAACAATATGACTGACTAGCCAAAATGTGAGGTTTTTCATAACTATTTCTGGAAACCTAAAAGTTAAATTTTAGCTCCAATACATTTTTATTGATAGATTACTCCTTAAGTAGTCCATTTTTGCACTTAAATAATTTTTTGCTTTACACATAATTTATACATTTTTCTGAAAAAATATCGTTTTTACTGAAAAACTTGAAACTTCAAGGTAATCCCGGCAGACCTAAATATTTTTCAATTTCAAAAAAAATTTTTTTGGACCCAAAATGAATATAGTGACAACTTTTTATCAATTTGAAATTTGGAATTTAAAATGAAAATCTTGATACACCCTAATGTGTAAAACTGAGACTGCAAATGTAGTTTCCCCGCGATGGGAGTAGTGTTACGATGAAACAAACATTTCGATCCTTAAAATCCTTCATCGGTAAAGATTTTTTTATTTTTATTCAGTAGTTTTTGCAAAAAGACAAAATCTGCCGTTTACAGACTAGGATTTACCCGTTACATTCCAACCTTTTGATAAGCAAAATTTCTGAGCTCTGGGCAAAACACATGCAAAAAATGGAACAACAGCGGGTGAAATACATTATTCGATTGCTAAAAGCAGTGGTATTCAACCTTTTTTTTTTCACCCGAGGGCCACACTTCAAACTGAGAAGACAAAAAATTTTAATATATATTATATAAAATTTAAATATATTGTAGCTCCCCCCCCCCCTATCCATTGATAACACCGAAAAGGCAGGAAAATTACAAAGTAAGGATTGTTGTCATTTCTACATGCCTATTTTATCCACATAAAGTGTACAATTTCTTTCAGAAACCAATTTCTCACTATTTGGCTCCAAATCCACAGCGATCTTATATATTATTGCTCTAGCCTATTTTTCTGTTACCACGTCAGAACTTCCTTTTATCTTTATCAAATTCGATGCTTTACCCCTCATTTTAAAGCTTATCGTGCTATCTAATGACGAAAAATAGACCTACAGTCTGAAAGTTGTTTTTTGCCTCTTTTTTTCTGTATTTTATTTCACATTACTTCAATGAATAGCATTTGGAAACTAAGATCGTACGTTCGATTCTGATATGAGTTTTGTCGGCTTTGGATTGACCTTTTTTCCACCGGTTAATTTTTATCCAAATTTTCAAGAATATATAATCTGAACTCATAGTAGGATGATAAACACTTAATAGGATGAGAGCTTGACTTACTGCGCTTTAGGAGGAAGTTGCCGTCCACAAGCCACAGCTACTGTCTGTTTGCGTATTGTGCGCCTGGCAGCCACGAACGCTTCCATTTGAAAAAAGGGGGATAGGTTTAGGATGCGCACTTCCCGATGCCTTCAGCTTTTATTCGCTTGCTACTTCCTCGTTGCATTTCCCCCCTATTTCGCGAAAGTCAGAAGAGACTTGGCGCGTGCGCAGATGCGGCGGAGGTCGCACGAAAAAATTTTAGACAGTACCTACTGCTTTACCCGTACTGCCATGCTAAGAGCAAAAGCGGTATCTGCAGTCGAGCTCAAACTGAGATAAAACTCTTTGAAGATTTGCGCCACCATGTATTTGATTCAGATGATTTTTTTTAGAATTTTTTTAAAAATATTTCCCGTTCTCAAACGGCCATATAATTTTGTATTTTGGTAAAATACGTCACAAAGAGCCACCTGGTGGCGATAACTCAATTTTGTTAAGTGCAGATATTACTCTTGTGCTTAGCACGGCAGCGTAGCTCTGCCTTAAAATTACGAGTTGTAGGGTGCCACTGTGCGGTCTCTCACTGGTGTTCTAATTAAACATTGGCTACCAGTTTTTTGGCTCACTTTGCTTCTATAAGAGGATTTTTGCCTCCAGCTCAGTTACTTCCTATTCCAGGTTGACGAGTGCCAATAAGCTCGAAACTGCAGTTCTTGTGTGGAATAACGGAGTTGGCGGTGTATTGCATCATTGAAACCGGGAAAAATTTATTTATTTTTTTTTTGCATGGAAATTTAGCATGAATAATATCATGTTATTTTCTTTTAAATCGCCGAAAAATAGCTATTTACTTTGTGCTTTTTTTTTTTGAAAAACTGCGGTTAAAAATTTGAATTTATGAACTATTGTTGTCAAGCTCGAATACTTAGAAAACTGGTAAAAGATTCATTTATTTCAATACAGATTTTTAAAAAATGGTGTCCCCATACAAGCCATCGTACTTCAAAAGGTTAAAGGCGAAAAGATAAAGAAACTAATCGTTGTCTTTTTAAAAAGTTTATTACGAATAATATACATATAAAATAAATATTTCAGACATAAAATATTCATTATTTTCCATAACATTTTAATAAAGTGCATTACAATGAAATATGTGAATGCAGTCTCGTATGACAAATTTAACATTCATTAAAGACAATCATAATAAACAAGTTAGAAACGATTTGAAATCAATATTTGATCAAAACATACACACACACACAAATATATATACATGAGAATATATATATAAAAATTAATTAAATTAAATAAATTGAAATTCTAAATATTCATCGAAGCAAAACTAATGAGTAGTTCAGCAGTTGATTATGATCTGCCAAATGACGTATTTTTGAGCGTTAGTAAAGCACATATGTGTATAAATATTCATTTACTTTTTTCGATGTGTGAATTAAATTTAGTTAACTATCTTTAAAAATTTCTTGTAATTGACTTTAGATTTTCAAATGTCATTTAGAAATAAATAAGAAAAAAAGCATGATCATATTTTAAAAATTTCATAATTTTCATTTCAGCATTGATTTATCCAATTTTAAAAATGTCTGTATGAAATTGCTTATTTGTAGGAGATATCCCGCATGGATATCAGCATTTTAAAAGAATTATCACAGAGTTTAAAACAATCACAAATATCACAAAGCTAAATAAATAAATAAATAATTGTAAAATTAAGTTCATGATATCATTTATGCTGCTATCAAAGTATTCTTGACATTTCTTCCTAGATATTCGGTAAAATGCTTAGGCATTGTATATAATGCTGAACCTCTTTTGGAGAGGAATGATGTATGATATTTTTATACTTTCCCGATGCATTTCTATAGAATGTCAGAGGCTATTTAGGCAAATTATGTAAAAAGGTCCTGAAAAGCCATTATATAAAAAAGTTCATTTTTGAAAAAGAAATGTATGTTATTCTGAAAAATAACAAGATCGCCATTGAAAATATGTGCATATATTATATATATGCACATACACAATTGTGTATATATATATATATATATATATATATATATATATATTCACAACATAAGAAATAAAAGTGAAAGTTTCACAAAACAAATTTTTGTGAACAAAATAAGAAATTAAAATTAATCTATTATCTGCAAGTAATTATTATGAGCCTGAGATGCGCATTAACCCATTTATGCCTAGTAGCCTAAAAACGGGGCGCTTGTTAGTTACTGCATACAAAAACCTGTAATGAGTATATCATTTTACTCTAAAGCTGTTTTTCTCAAGTTAAATAGTCCTTCTTCTTTAGAAAACCAGATAGAATCACTAGTTGGACCTCAGAGTTTCTTTATTGACAGCTATTTTCAGACAAATCAGTCAAGCAACGATCCTGCATGGGTAGCCACAGAAAGTAAGTGTTTTTTGCGAACTTATTTTTCATAAAATTAAACTACTTTAAAATGATTTGCTTAAAATTGATCACAGATGCCTTCTGTAATGTTACTTAGCAAAAGTAAAGTCAAGTAAGGCCGTATTTTGCACACATATCTGCCTAGTGTCCCATAAACAGAACGATAAATACCTTAATA
Organism: Uloborus plumipes; assembly: GCA_038373865.1. NCBI lineage: Eukaryota > Metazoa > Arthropoda > Arachnida > Araneae > Uloboridae > Uloborus > Uloborus plumipes. Next base: position 116,745 of record JAXGGA010002003.1, read on the forward strand.
AATATGGCAACGACGATCTATTTTACGCCTAAAATGTATGTAAACCATTCCAAGTAAGAGTTTTAAGCAGATAAAAATTGAAAAGAATGGTTTTAAAAAACTTGGGCATAAATGGGTTAAAAGTCTTACTACGTAATATTGTAAACGAAGCGGAGTTTTTTTTTTTTTAGATTTTGCCGGTTTCTCATTTGACTCTCTACAGAGTGCCTAGGAAATGTGTGAAATATGAATTGTTTAAGACATTACTGGCTAGTTTCAGGCACAAGACACAAGGTCTAGGAAATATGTAAAATCTGAACCATTTACTAGCCAGTTGTAGACATTGTACATTGTACAACGCCAAAGCATTCCACAGAATGTCAGATTTCAAATTTTTACTGTTACAGTTACATTAGTCTTTATCACCGGTTTTATCAATTCCAAAGCTCTAAGTTCTCTTCGACAGAGCCTTTAGAGTCATCACATCTTCTTCAAATGGATCAGTCATTTTTTATAGGAACAATCTTCACTCGGCGCTTCACCTTAGCAAATGGAAATGGATTGGAATCATGAAAGTAATCACAGTGGCAGCGACAGTTGCCCAGAATAGACACCCGTCAACAGGTGTATTGTCAGGTAATATGTTCTCCTGAAAAAGAAAAATCACGAAATTAACAATGCGTTGTCTTGCAAGGACACGCAACAAAATTCTCGTAACCTGACTCAAAAGAGGGTCTGACATGCATTTAGTCTGGCTCCGATAAGTCGACTTCATATCCACTGAGAAATATGAGCCTCAAACTATTTCATTTGGAAAAATTAGCCGTGTGAAAAGCTGATTTTTGTGCAGATAACAATTATTGGTGCTGTGCCAATCTAAGAGTTTCGCCTCTTTCAATTTAGACATAAATGAACTCATCCAAGGTCAAACATCGAGTTACCAGAGCCACACTATAAATAAATATCAGGCCATTAAAATTGGACTCAAGGAAAGAAAGCCCAAACAGCATCAGAAGCATGTTAATTTTGCATACATCTGCAGTAAAATAAGAAAACGCAGACAAGTTTGTAAATGATTTGTCTTGATACCATCGTTGGATCTGTATTGTTAAGTCCTCTCGGTAGTCAGGGACGTGAACGACTGAAATCCTACATGTCGAACAAATGATGTCTATTGAAACTGAGAATGTGTAGTTAATATTATTTTTTTAATCTTTACACTGGAAATGGGGATATTATAGTCTAATTTTTATTGGAATACTGGAAAAATAAAAGAATAATTTTCATAATGTAGTATGCACATTACAAGCACAATTCACGTATTCACGTGAGCTGAAGGCTAAAATATACTGTAGTCTATAATAAATTCGACTGTGATCAGCATTTTTTGGTTTTCAAATGCATATATACAAGTTTTTAGCCAACAAACGTAACTATATTATAATTGATTCTATACCTTATAAATAACACATAAAACTAGAAATTATTACATTTTTTGGTAGTTTAATTGAATTTCTAAGTTAAATTTATAAGCTAAACTACAGCAAACTCACGATTATCAGCGGAATAGGGTGGCACGGTTACCGTGGTTTCAGTGAATACCGCGGATAATCTGAAAAATGGGTAAAAAACGATACTAGTGTATGCAATATCTAAAAAAAAGTTTATAACATAATACATACATTTAAATGATAGTTAAAAATGGTAATATTATTAAATGTAAAAAAATATCTTTAAAAGCTAAAAACGACCACTCATGCATTCACATTTTTCTGTGATCAGTAAATCATCACCGCAAAAAAAGGAAAGAAAATAAAACAAAGTGTGAAGCACCCACGGACAGGGTTGTCATTTCGTCCACTTTTTCGTAAAAAGTCCGGGACGCCGGAAGAAATGGACAAAATTGGACGAAATGGAAGAAATGAAAGAAAAACACATTTTTTTCATACGTTTGATGTATAAAAATATTATGATGTACAATTAGTATCTCTCTTGCATTACCTATTTTTTAAATAGAATGATGGTATCATACAAAAAAAAAAAAAAGAATGGCAATTAACCCATTGATTTTTAACTAATTTTACTTGAAATAAATAAAATTTGACATACTGAAAAAACTATTGAGTGTAATTACATTATTGTAGAGTAGACAAATAGAAAAAAAAAGTTTTTCTTTAATACATATTTTTAAAAAGAAATTAAAGAGTATTCTATTACCTTGGATATTTATTAACACAATACAATCCCTTAAAAAGTAAACTTTATATGATATTTTCTCATAAATTCTATATTTAAATTTTGTTTGAATTAAATACACATATAAATGTGTATCATTTGTATTTGAAAATACATTAGATGCTACAAGAAATATTGGTTTAATTTTGATTCATTCGGTCATTTTACGTTATATTTTTTGAGGATTTAACGAATGTTGCCCCATTGTAAAATATTTATGCACACAGCATTGTTTTATGGATATATTAATGTTATTATAGGAACATATTTCATTTCATGGCAAAATTTTCTTTCTCAAATCTTTTAAAATTTTTATGTCTACTTTTATATTCTATATACACTTTTATTATTGGCAATGAAACTCCTTCACAACAAATAAACATATTAAAATTATTTACTGCTAATGTGTGCTTTCATAAGCATTAAATCTTATCGTTAACATTCATTTATTTTATACAGATATATTTTTATAGTATCTATTGTTTATTAAATATTTGTTTGTAAATAATTATGTGTGCTAATTTTGATAGTAAAACTATTACCTCATTGAAAAAAATCAATATTTTAAAACATTACTTTTAAACTTTGGATTTTTTAATCAAGAACTGTCATTTTCTTTAAGGCTACAGTCGACGAAAAAATTTGATTTTTTTCAACTATTGATTTATATGTCTAAAACTTTGTGTGCTTGTATTATTGTATATTTACTACATCAAAAAGCATAAAAAACACAAATTAGTGCAAAAACAATGAATACATTTTTTCAAATTTCAAATTTATGTATCTTTTAACAAAATTTCAAAATGTTCCAGGCGTCACATTTTTTTTTTCAAACTTTGAATTTCCACTTAATTTCCAATCATTAGGCATGATTGCGTAAAACAATGCATTACATGCAATGTTTTATGTGATAGTTTATAAAAGATGGCTGAAAATGAAAATTTATATGATTTTTTCAACTGAATTTTTTTATTTTCAGCCATCTTTTATGAACTATCTCATAAAAACAATGCATGTAATGCATTGTTTTGTGCAATCATGCCTAATGATTAGAAATTAAGTAAAAATTTAAAGTTTGAAAAAAAAATTGTGACGCCTGGAACATTTTGAAATTTTGTTAAAAAAATATTTAAATTTGAAATTTGAAAAAAGGTATTCATTGTTTTTGCAAATCTTTGTGTTCTTTATGCTTTTAGATGTAGTAAATATACAATAATATAACCACATAAAGTTCTAGACATATAAATCAATAATTGAAAAAAAAATCAATTTTATTTATCCACTGTAGCCTTAAAGTGGACAAAATGGACGAAATGGACAAAATGCTATTTTGTCCGGGGCGGTTTTTTCTAGGTTTTTTCCGGCGGTTTTTTCCACCCCGGACGAAATCAAACAACCCTGCCCACGGATAGGCCGAATCGCGGACAATCAAGAGTTAACTGTACATACATATTGATTCAGGGCCGGATTTAGGCATGGGCCCGGGCCCAGGGCGGCAACTTCTTCGGCCCTTTCACCATATCGGCTCCTGAGTTCATTCATAACCTCCTCACATGAAACATTAATATTTTTTGATGTGAATAACGCAGAAATTTTGCATGCCAACACACACACAAATGTAGTTATCTACACCTTTATATCTACGCGGATATGACATGGAATATTTTATGTTGTATTCGAGTCAGAAAAAAAGTATGTTTTACTTTTCAAAAACAATTTCTTTAAAAAACTGCTTCCTAGCTGTGAAAAAGACAAATCTGTACCTCAGAACCAGACTAACGTAAGTCTGCTTTCGTAACTTTTCAGGAAAGGGCAAGAACGATTTTCGGATGCAGGCTAAAGATATAGGACTCGCACTCTTTTAACGCTGCTAAATAATTGAGAAGGAATTTCATTAATAGAAAAACGTTCTCATGGGTCGATGTCAGAATAAGATTCTACTTACAAAACAATAATAAATTGAAAATCGCAATTTTTCGACTTAGTCCTTCTGGTTCTGGTGTACAGAAATTGTATTTAAAGTTGAATTTAGGACACATACGTACTGATACAAATTAGAGAAAGAAATGAATACCAGTCTGTTCGGATTTCTGGCAAATTCATCGGCCATTCTTCGCAACCTCTGACCAGCTTCTTTTACAGCATCCATTTGTAATCTGTTGAAAATAAATAAGAAATAAAATCAAATACAAAAAAAAAAAAAAAAAAAAAATCGAAAAAATGAAATGAAATAAAATTATTGCAAATAAAAGAGCATTGAAATATTAAAAAACATGTAAAAAATACTTTCAGGACAAATTATGATCTGCTGTATTTATCTCGCTCAGCTAACTTACGGGCTTAAACAGCTATGTAGATCACTCAACATCAATTAAAGCCTGCCTCAAAGTTATTGAAATAAAATTTGAATTGGGAGTGAATCATTCTCCTTACTTAGGATTTATAACTAAGACTTAGGATTTATAAAAAAAAAAAAACATCAGTTTTAATATTAATCACCAAGACCAATAAATCAAAAGTAATTTTTTAAGTAATTCTCCATGTAATTGTGCGTACCATAAAATGGGGTGTATAGGAACAGCAGGGGCAATCGAAACGAAGCTTCTCGACAGTACAAAGAAATTCTTCATAAATATGCTATGGGGTATTTTTCGCCATTAATTTTTTTAAGAAAGTTAAGATCAGAGGAAGTACAAAAAAAAAAAAAAAAAATACTTTTGTCAATCTGGCAAAGCTACTGGCTTCTAAGGAGGGCTGCACGTGGAATGCTAGAAAACATCACGTTTTCATAGACTGCAAAACTTCATATGTAAGAACAAACCTTCTTATATCTTAAACCTAAGAGTGGTATGTTTCAATTATGCACGTATCTGAACAACAGAATAGCACATTAGAATTTACATTTTTTTAAAATTCTGTCATAAAAATGAAGAATTCTGAAAAATGCTACAAAAAAAAAAAAAAAAAAATTGCGGGGTGAATCGGAACACGTTATTCTGTTTTTCCAATTCAAACTTATTTAGAGGAAACTGCTTGAAAAATCATGATTCTAACTCCAATTCTTCTAGTCAAGCCAAGGATTTATTACTGTTTATCCCTTCTTGTGAGCAACTAGATCTTAGAATGAGAATAAGTTGCAGATTTAAAAAGGTTTTTGCTCCAGGAGACTTCTATTTGCTTAAAACATGGGGGAAAGTCATACAGACTTTATGTGTCAAAAGTCCAGCACACAGACTGTGATGAATAAGTGGTAAAATCTTAGAGAACGATCTCCAAAACCCAGACATTTCAGGAAACTAAAGAAATGGCAGCGTTCATCTCAGAAGATGTTATGAAAAAACTTAACCCATTAATGCCTGACATTTTTTTTTCCAAAGATATTTTGTATACTGGTTACAAACAGTGTTTAATGGACAGGAAAAATAATAAAAAAAATATTACGTAAAAAATAATTTTTTCATTAACCTTTTAACTGTCATGCCCGAGATACTCTCGGGCACAGCTGGTTTTCGAAAATGTCACGCCCGAGTTTTACTCGGGGTAATTTTTTTTTTTTTTTTTTGAGTGCATCGTATTGTTATACCCGAATATATATAGGGAGACGTTTATTTCGGCTTCATCTCTTTGTCAAACCCGACTGTTTCTCGTGTTTGTGCTTGGAAACGTGTTAAAAATCAAAATAACTTGACAGTTAAAGGGTTAAGGAAAGAAAAGTCGTCCCTTAAAAGTTACGATAGACCCCAGAGGGTACATACTTTTTTTGCTATTTTTTTTAAACTACGATATAATATTTAAAAAGACATTTTATAAGAAGAAATAAAATCAGAAATTAACATAAACTGCGAAGCTGGGAATAACTTTGAAAACTTAGCTTTTTTTCTTGAGATTGTGAACGATGTCATTTTTGATAAAGGTCATATTAAAACTGCTACAGAACACACTTTACAATGGTTATGTGCTGTAATCTGTTAATAACGAATTGAAACAATACTAAGGTACGAATTGAGCACTATTATTTGGTTGAAATGTTCATTTTGGGGAAATTCAGACCCTTTTTTGGACCGTCCCGAAAAAGGGACGCTAGGCATTAATGGGTTAAGAGAAGCCACAACTGCTAGTTTTAAGGGCAAGTACATATTTGTGGACGACATGAGTGACTTCAATTTATGTTAAATCTTTGTACTTCAATTCGAAAGCATTTTTTAAAATTAATTTTAATTTTTCATAAGTTTAAAATTATTTTGAATTTTGACAAATCATAAACGTTTACTGGTATAGAAAATAAGCTTTTATCTGACAGTTACTATCTGTTCTTATTCTTCCTCATCAATATTACTCATGTTTCTGAGAACCATTACAGGTTAAATTGAAAAAAATAAAAATTTTATCATGTGTTCCGATTGACCCCTATCAGCGGGGTGATTCGGAACACCCTAAATTCCTATATATATAAATAATCAATGTTCAAAATGTTTTGTCTGTGCTTGGAATATCAGAAGCAAAGCAAGACCGAAGTTTTTGCACAAAAAATTGAATTGAAAAAAAATCTTTTTACTACTTTTTTTTACAATCAAAGCTAAAAAGTGTTCCGATTCACCCCATTTTACGGTATTCAAGTATTTAATTTTTTTGTACGTAAGTTCTACTGCATGACATGAAAAATGTTTCCGATTCGGAAGCTATTCATGCTGATTCTTGTGTAAATGAGCTAATGACTCCAAATGTGACCACTTTCTTCCCCCATCACTCGTCACTCGTTTTCTTAAGTCTTAGTCATTATTTTGAAATGGAAGGAAGGGAGCATTTTTTTAACTGCTAACATTCTTCTGCAGATCAAAAGAGGAGAAAATTTTACATCATGAACATTTGAAAAGAGGGGGGAGACTTAGAGTGTAGACCTATTTAAAATATTTTTTAACTCCCAAAAACAACCTTCTTTCCCCCCCCCTCCCCAAACAAAATAAATCTTTTTTGTAAAACCAGAGTATTGACCTTAGTTGTATAACCCGATATCAGAAAATATGTTCACCCTGCAAATAAATAAATCCGTTAATATAAAAAAAAAAGCCCTGGAAGCGTGATTCGTTGAGTTGTATCGCATATATTTAGCAAACAAACTCTTCGTAGTATTTATATTTGTTTGAGTTTCTTTGTCTTTTATAATTAAGATTAAAAATAAAGTGTACTTATGATTAGGGATGCACCGATAAGCAAATTGGCCGATTACCGATTAATCGGTTGTTGATAATCGGCCGATTAATCGGCTGAGCCGATTAATGATAAGGATTGTTTTTCTATTTCTACTACCAATTTTATCATCAGATAAGGATGTTTGTTTTTAATACTATTAATTTTACAATCCCTGTTCATTCTCTCTTATACAATTCCAATTTTAGAAATAGTAAGTAATTTATTTCTGAGAGAAGATTTTTTTTTTCATTTTCCTAGTTTTCACAAAATAATTTCAGTATTTTATCAAATTTCTTAGAATCAATTTTCATATTATTGTCAATAATATTGTTAACACATTGTTAGTTATGTTATTTGGACATAAAAATTCAAAGAAAAGGGAGAAGGGGAGTCTGTGGTGAGCACTCCAATTTACGAGTACTTTTAATTTATATTTTTTAATAATTAGTAGCAATTTAATTCAATATTTTTATTCTTTTAAAATTAGAAGTTATCTAAAAGCACTGTGCTAATTAGAAAACAAACGCCACATGAAAAATGTTGCAACATTATCTATGTATCTTAATTTAAATTTGACAATTTATTTTTAAAAAAACTTTAGGTGAGGATTATTATTACTGTTAATAAAATTATTCGTCATTGTTTCTTAGTGAAAGTATACTATAAAGAATAATACAGTCGAGCCCGCTTAATGGAATAGCCAATTTGTCACGGAAAATTATTCTAATAAGCGGGATATTCCATTATCCGGGATTCCATCCCCCCCCCCCACACGACGTTCCAACTTGCATTTAAACCAAGAAAGCATTTAAATTTGCCTTAACCACAAGTATATTCATCAACAAGTATATAACGATTAACTTTAGACATATTAATTAATGGTAATTTAAATATATTAATTAATAATACTTTAAACATATTAAAATTTAGAAATTCAATTAACAATGACCTTATTAAATGACCAGGAACGTTACAAGCCCGTTTCTCAGCAAACCAGCGAAGGAGAGCAGCATCTTCAACTTCTGATTCTTTACCTGTGTATTTTCTCTTTTGATTAAGGTTTTTGTTTAATTTCCAGTCGTTTAGAATTTTTTCTTTATTTTGCAACAATTTCGAAACTTGAGATTGCGATATCTCGAACTTTTTTTCAAGTTGTAACTGCGTACATTTACATTAGCATTTGAATATTTAATAAAATTCACTTTTTCTTTCAAAGTAAGATCTTTTCGCTTAGAAGACATTATGAAGAGACAAGCACATGCACAGCCGAAGCAAAATTGGAAAATGATTTCAGAACATCAAAGTAGACTTATCGTTGCGCTTCTCGGAAGAGATTCGTCACAGCCTCGTCTTCTTCCCCGGTCCTTTACACCTGTTGGTTTGCCCATTACTCCTTTATTCTCTTATCTCTCCTTTGGGTCCCTAGAGGTAAAGCTTATTCGAAACTTATTGTTCATTCTCTGAAGCAGAAGGAACGATACACAGTGGGGGCGACAAACAGTATACAACACTAGGGAAACATTCCTTTCAAATTCCAGGAATCGCTTTTCTTGCCCCTGCACCCTTTCAACGAAGTGACAAAACATTATTTGGAAGCCGTCCATAAGCTTCACAATCATTATTCCTCTTTACTGGAGGAAAAATCCGGAAAAAAAGGGTTGGAAATGGAAGGAGATCGACATCAGCGTGGCTAAAAATTATTCTTTTAACCGGGATTGCTTCCTAACATGATATTTCTTTAACCGGGAAATTTAACACAGAAATGATTTACTACGGTTTGGGACATTGAAAATGTATTACATTAAGCGGGATATTCCATTAACCGATATTCCATTAAGCGGGTTCGACTGTATTTGAAAAATATTTTTTGCCGCCGATTAATCGGCCCGATTGTGCCGATTAATAATAAACGGCAAAGTGGCCGATTATGGCCGATGCATCGGTACTGCCGATTAATCGGTGCATCCCTACTTATGATATAACATAAATGTACATTTATATTTCTGGGGACGCACTGCTGACCCCCCCCCCCCTTGTATTACTTTTTATTATCAAATTTTTGTTGAAGTCTTTAGGTTTCACAAGATGAGTGAATTCGTAGCATTTCAAAGTATTCTATTAGACACTGGACAGTCTCATTACATTGTGAAGATTAGAACCGACGATATGCATGAAAAATTTCCATTATAAAAAACATACAATAAGCAGAAAAAGAGTGGAGAGCGCTGATAAAATAAAGTATCATATTTATCGGCAGCAAAAATGCACTAAAATATTCGAGCTTTCGATTGATACCAGCAGACCAACACACGTACAAGATATGATTCAGAAGTTTCAAGACTAATTTTTTTCCAAGAAGAGAAGAGCGCACAAAACGGCTCATCCAGGTGGGGGAAGTAGTTGGGAATCACAGGGAACGGACGCACGCTGCCAGTGCTTGCCCCACCGAAACCCTGAAGACTGAGTATCGCTTGCTGCGTGAGAGCGTGTCATTAACCTCGGCCGAAAAGTGGGAGAATCGGAAATGGAGCAGCACTTGAGCAGCTCCGACACTTGAGGGATCGATTCCGCCACGTCAACCCAAGGAAAATTGGATTTTTCACCACGACAACGCGCCTGCTCACACGTCACGCTCCGCCGACGAAGTTTTGGTCAACTTCAACGTGACAACACTGCCGCAGCCACCCTACAGTCCAGACTTGTCTCCGCGTGACTTTTTCTTCCTTCCCCGAATTAAGACAAGCTTAAACGGGAAGTGATAGCAGAAATGTACCTTATAATATAAAAATCACGACCCTTCTAAAAGTTATTCACATTTTTTAATGTACAAAATATGAAATTCGCACAATTTTTTTAAAGAAAAAGAAAGATCGGTTTTTCTTTTTCAATAGGATGGTTTTTCAAATTGATAATTTTTAATCCAATTTCGAAAAGAAAAACCCAAGTCAAAAAAAAAAGTGATAGACCTCTAATGACCTCTAAAAAGTGATAGACTCCTAATGCAGTTTTAAATTTGAGCCCTGAGCCGAAAAGTTTTTTAATCAATCAACATTTCAATTAACTTTCTTAATTAGGGTTAGTTCGGGTAAGTGGGCCACTTTGGTAAGTACCTTAAAACTGAAATACGCATATGGTTTTTGTACTTTTTTATACTGATTATGTTATACTTTATCACAGTGATTGGTTTTGCATATAATTTTTATTTCGTGGAAATTTTTTTTAGATCAGATAACTTATGTCAAAAAAATTTCCAAAAAAATTGTTTTTTGCGAGTTCAAGCAACATTTTTCAAAGAAGTGTTTCAATGTTAGTTTTTTATTGTTTTTTCTATGTTCATTAAGTTTTCTTGTAACATGAACTATACATGTAGTCTTGTAACACGAGTTTAACATGAAGTACACATTGCAATAGGAATTTTTACGCAAAATATTATTAATTAGTGTTTAAGGGGAGGGGTCCCACTTACCCCGTAGTTTTTCCCTATTAGGGTAAGTTGGTCCCCTCATAATAATGATGATTTCAATATGAAAAGCAGTTCTGATGAAGCAATTTCTAAGATGAAATGAAGGATAATGATGCAGATCTAGAAGGAATTGATGGTTCAGCTACAAAAACTGCAAAAGCTGGCAACTATATTTGGAAAACTTGCATCAAAGAAAACCATAAGGTATTATGAAGTTCTAATTTTAGAATATGATACAAATGAAACAATTACTGCTAAATTTGATGGAAAGAATAGAAATAGCTACACTTTTTATTAGTTTGATGTAAGTGATGTTAGAATTATAACTGAGGATGAAATTATAATGTTTCTCTCTCAGCAAACTTCAAATTGACGCTGCCATTAGGGTTTCCATTTTTTTCAACCTATATATTTTTTCTTACTTTACCAAAATTGATCTTAATCGATGTAATATCTTATTGCTCCATGCATTTGCAAATTCTTACTACCTGTTCCACAGGCCGTTTTTGGAGAGTGAAAAAGGATATTTTTCATTTTTTCTCATAGTTTAAAAGCTTATATCTCTCTAATGCCTTGGAATAACAAGACAATTTTTGTTTCATTTTAAAGAGCAATGTAACACCTTCTTACTCCATGCATTTGTAAATTTTTACTACCTGTTCCACAGGCCTTTTTGAGGAGTGAAAAAGGCCAATTTTCATTTTTTCCCAAGTTTAAGAGATTTTTTCATAATGAAGGACAACTGATATCATTTAATTTTTTTCTGTGCTTCTAGTATCTATAACTGGGTGTAAGAGAAAAAAAAATGGAACCCCACTGCCAGTCCTTCATACGTATATTTTTTCATGCTTGATATGACGAAAACGGGACTTTTTGAACCGCGAATTGACCCGGGAAAATTTATATTTAGGCATAACTTAAACCGTTTCTTTTTATACACAAATCAAAGTTCATTCTTTTAGCTTTAAAATAATTCGTGTTTGATCGTTCTACCATTTTAAATAAATTTACCAGAGCTCTTAGAAAAAGATAAAAAATGCAGAATTTTACTCATCGGCGGAGTAAAAAAATGGCTATATCTCGAGAATAAAATTTTTTCGAGAAAAAAATAAAACAGTTTGGAGGTACAAAATATTGTTGCATATTACCTACCAAATATCATCAAAATCAAAAATGATTAGGCACGACCCATATGTTGACTTTATATGGAATGACCCAATATTAATAAAATGAGTGTAATTGAAACAAAGTCATTATACCATTACAATAATTATTATTTAGAGTTAGTAATCATGATATTATTAATTTTTAGTTTAATACTATTGCTAAGAGTATCAAACTAAAACAACATTATTATTGTTACATTAGATTTTTCTATATAACGTTTGAAAAATAAATGTTGTTAGTGTTCAAAGTATAAGAATAAAACATTCTTATGAATAGCATCGCTGAGTGACCCACAGATAGAATAGTAAACATGAGTGTAATTAGAATATAAATGGATCATACCATTATTATCATTTTTCTTTGAATTAGAAGCTGTAATTTCATTTTTTTAAATTAAATATTTGTGCTGACAGTATCAAACTGCATAATTGTTACATTAAATTTGTCAACGTTTCAAAACTGTATGTTGTTAGTGTCAAAAATAAAAGCGTAAGATATTCTTGAGAATATTATAGTTAGTGAATATTAGTGCTATATAGAGAAAAATTAGTTCTGACTGTATCAAACTGCATTATTATTGTTACATTAAATTTTTCTGTATAAGGTTTCAAAACTGTATGTTATTAGTGTAAAAAAAAAGCGTCAGATATTCTGGAGAATATTATCCCTGATTAATAAAATTAGAATATAATAAAATGGGTTTCATTAAAATATAAGTCATTATGCCATTACAATAATTATTATTTAGAGTTAGTAGTTATGATATTATTAGTTTTTAGTTTAATACTAGTGCTAAGAGTATCAAACTAAAACTACATTATTATTGTTACATTACGTTTGTCTATATAACGTTTGAAAAATATATGTAGTTAGTGTTCAAAATATAAGAGTAAAACATTCTTATGAATAGCATCGCTGAGTGATAACAGATAGAATATTAAAAATGAGTGTAATAAGAATATAAAGTGATCATACCATTATAATCACTTTTTCTTTGAATTAGAAGCTGTAATTTCATTTTTTTAATAAATATTAGTGCTGACAGTATCAAACTGCATTATTATTGTTACATTAAATTTGTCTGTATAACGTTTCAAAACTGTATGTTGTTAGTGTCAAAAATAAAAGCGTAAGATATTCTTGAGAATATTATCCCTGAATAATAATTAGAATATTAATTAAATGGGTTTCATTAAAATATAAAGTCATTATACCATTACAATAATTATTATTTAGAGTTAGTAGTTATGATATTATTAGTTTTTAGTTTAATACTAGTGCTAAAATCAAACTAAAATTACAGTATTATTGTTTCATTATATTTGTGTATATAACGTTTGCAAAATATATGTTGTTAGTGTTCAAAATATAAGAGTAAAACATTTTCATTAATAGCATTGCTGAGTGATAATAAATAGAATATCAAAAATAAGTGTAATTAGGATATAAAGTGATCATACCATTATAATCATTTTTTCTTCGGTGTAGAAGTTGTAATTTCATTTTTTTAATTAAATATTAGTGCTGACAGTATCAAACTGCATTTTTTTGTTACATTAAATTTTTCTGTATAACGTTTCAAAACTGTATTTTGTTAGTGTCAAAAAAAAGCGTCAGATATTCTTGAGAATATTATCACTGAATAATAATTCGAATGGGTTTCATCAAAATATAAAAGTCATATATAATAATTATTATTTAGAGTTAGTAGTCATGATATTATTATTTTTTAGTTTAATACTATTGCTAAGAGTATCAAACTGAAACAACATTATTATTGTTACATTAGATTTGTCTATATAACATTTGAAAAATATATGTTGTTAGTGTTAAAAAAATAAGTGTAAAACATTGTTATGAATAGCATCGCTGAGTAATAACAGATAGAATATTAAAAATGAGTGTAATTAGAATATAAAGTGATCATACCATTATCATCATTTTTTCTTTAAATTTGAAGTTATAATTTCATTTTTTTAAAATAAATATTAGTGCTGACAGTATCAAATTGCATTATTATTGTTACATTAAATTTGTCTGCATGACTTTTCAAAACATTATGTTTTTAGTGTCAAAAATAAATGCGTAAGATATTCTTGAGAATATTATCCCTGAATAATAATTAGAATATTAATGAAATGTGTTTTATTACTAGTGCTAATAGTGTCAAACTGACATTACATTATTATTGTTACATTAGATTTGTCTATATAATTTTTGCAAAATATATGTTGTTAGTGTTCAAAATATTAGAGTAAAACATTCTCATGAATAGCATCGCTAAGTGATAATAGATAGAGTATCAAAAATGAGTGTAATAAGAATATAAAGTAATCATACCATTATAATCATTTTTTCTTTGATGTAGAAGTTGTAATTTCATTTTTTAATTAATATTAGTGCTGACAGTATCAAACTGCATTATTATTGTTACATTAAATTTTTCTGATAACGTTTCAAAACTGTATGTTGTTAGTGTCAAAAATAAAAGCGTAAGATATTCTTGAGAATATTATCCCTTAATAATTAGAATATTATTAAAATAGGTTTCATTTAAATATAAAGTCATTATGCCATTACAATAATTATTATTTAAAGTTAATAATCATGATATTATTAGTTTTTAGTTTAATACTATTGCTAAGAGTATCAAACTAAAACTACATTATTATTGTTACATTACGTTTGTCTATATAACGTTTGAAAAAAATATGTAGTTAGTGTTCAAAATATAAGAGTAAAACATTCTTATGAATAGCATCGCTGAGTGGTAACAGATAGAATATTAAAAATGAGTGTAATTAGAATATAGAGTGACTATACCATTATAATCACTATTTCTTTGAATTAGAAGCTCTAATTTCATTTTTTTAATAAATATTAGTGCTGACAGTATCAAACTGCATAATTATTATTACATTAAATTTGTTTGTATAACGTTTCAAAACTATATTGTTAATGTCAAAAATAATAGCATAAGATATTCTTGAGAATATTATAGTCAGAGAATATTAGTGCTATATAGAGAATATTAGTTATGACAATATCAAACTGCATTATTATAGTTACATTTAATTTGTTTGCATAACGTTTCAAAACATGTTGCTAGTGTCAAAAATAAAAGCATAAGATATTTTTGAGAATATTATAGTTAGTGAATATTAGCGCTATATAGAAAATATTAATTCTGACAGTATCAAACTGCAGTATTATTGTTGTATTAACTTGGTCTGTATAACCTTTCAAAACTGTATGTTGTTAGTGTAAAAAATAAAAGCGTAACATATTCTTGAGAATATTATCCCTGAATAATAATTAGAACATTAATAAAATGGGTATCATTAAAATACAAAGTCATTATACCATTACAATAATTATAATTTAGAGTTAGTAGTTATGGTATTATTAGTTTTTAGTTTAATACTAGTGCTAATAGTATCAAACTGAAATTACATTATTATTGTTACATTAGATTTGTCTATATAACATTTGAAAAATATATGTTGTTAGTGTTCAAAATATAAGTGTAAAACATTGTTATGAATAGCATCGCTGAGTAATAACAGATAGAATATTAAAAATGAGTGTAATTAGAATATAAAGTGATCATACCATTATCATCATTTTTTCTTTAAATTTGAAGTTATAATTTCATTTTTTTTAAATAAATATTAGTGCTGACAGTATCAAACTGCATTATTATTGTTACATTAAATTAGTCTGCTTGACTTTTCAAAACATTATGTTTTTAGTGTCAAAAATAAAAGCGTAAGATATTCTTGAGAATATTATCCCTGAATAATAATTAGAATATTAATGAAATGTGTTTCATTACTAGTGCTAATAGTATCAAACTGACATTACATTATTACTGTTACATTAGATTTGTCTATATAATTTTTGCAAAATATATGTTGTTAGTGTTCAAAATATTAGAGAAAAACATTCTCATGAATATCATCGCTAAGTGATTATAGATAGAGTATCAAAAATGAGTGTAATTAGAATATAAAGTAATCATACCATTATAATCAATTTTTCTTTGATGTAGAAGTTGTAATTTCATTTTTTAATTAAATATTAGTGCTGACAGTATCAAACTGCATTATTATTGTTACATTAAATTTGTCTGCATGACTTTTCAAAACATTATGTTTTTAGTGTCAAAAATAAAAGCGCAAGATATTCTTGAGAATATTATCCCTGAATAATAATTAGAATATTAATGAAATATGTTTTATTACTAGTGCTAATAGTATCAAACTGACATTACATTATTATTGTTACATTAGATTTGTCTATATAATTTTTGCAAAATATATGTTGTTAGTGTTCAAAATATTAGAGTAAAACATTCTCATGAATAGCATCGCTAAGTGATAATAGATAGAGTATCAAAAATGAGTGTAATTAGAATATAAAGTAATCATACCATTATAATCATTTTTTCTTTGATATTGAAGTTGTAATTTCATTTTTTAATTAAATATTAGTGCTGACAGTATCAGACTGCATTATTATTGTTACATTAAATTTGTCAGCATGACTTTTCAAAACATTATGTTTTTAGTGTCAAAAATAAAAGCGTAAGATATTCTTGAGAATATTATCCCTGAATAATAATTAGAATATTAATGAAATGTGTTTTATTACTAGTGCTAATAGTATCAAACTGACATTACATTATTATTGTTACATTAGATTTGTCTATATAATTTTTGCAAAATATATGTTGTTAGTGTTCAAAATATTAGAGTAAAACATTCTCATGAATAGCATCGCTAAGTGATAATAGATAGAGTATCAAAAATGAGTGTAATTAGAATATAAAGTAATCATACCATTATAATCATTTTTTCTTTGATGTAGAAGTTGTAATTTCATTTTTTAATTAATATTAGTGCTGACAGTATCAAACTGCATTATTATTGTTACATTAAATTTTTCTGATAACGTTTCAAAACTGTATGTTGTTAGTGTCAAAAATAAAAGCGTAAGATATTCTTGAGAATATTATCCCTGAATAAGTAGAATATTAATAAAATGGGTTTCATTTAAATATA